>JXCR01130699.1:6163-24188 GCA_002079205.1 Phalaenopsis hybrid cultivar
GTTCAAGAAGCACTTGATACGCTAGTTCTAGGGAACAAGACGACTATACTTATTGCTCATAGAGCGGCTATGATGCGACATGTGGATAACATTGTGGTTCTTAATGGCGGCAAGATAGTCGAGCAGGGCAGCCATGATGCGTTGGTTCAGATGAATGGACTCTATGTTCGGTTAATGCAGCCGCATTTCAGTAAAGGACTTCGGCAGCATCGGCTCTTGTAAGCATCCTTTCTATAATCTCTGTAAATTATCTTTTTAGATTGAAGTTCTCTCATTCATGAATTTCCTTGACTCCTCGATTTTCATGACACTCGAGATGAGATTATAGCAGATAGATTTGGGGTTTAGAGGTCAGTGTAGCAGTGAAGCTTTGGTAGGATCAGTCTCTTTGTATTCTTTCCCAGGCTTTGATTGGCCTTATTGTATTAATTCGTCAGTCTTAGGGTTTAGGGTTGTGAGATATGTTAACTATAGGGACTTATTTTATGTTGCTTCAGATTTCGTTGAAACTCACTTCAGTAGATCTTAGGAGTAAAAATTGTGGGAATTCTTGCCATGTATATATTCATATATTCTTGTACTAAGTCTCCGGCACGCCTATGGTTCTCCCTCTCTTTATTTTTTTTAAATTATGTATGTGATTGCTATTAGGCTTGATTAACATATAATTTGTGGTGAGCAAATTTGTTTGTTTGTGCATCTTTCATTTTGTAGAAACTGCAATTAATAATTTAGCATCTTTCCTATATGGCCAACCGACCCTCTTGAAATAATCATCAATGATCACATAACCAACTACTGTCATGAATTTTAACTACGACCTCTAAGGCAAGTTGGTGCTATAACCACCGTCTACATCGTTCATGACGGAGTATTGCACATTAATTGACTATGACCATTGCGGCTTTCTATCGCCGAGAACTACATTCTTTACAACTATATTACATTTATTATCGATGAACTATTGTTGCACAACTTTGTAAACTTCATTTTCCCTAATTAAAAAGAAGATTAGATTTATGTACTCATAATTATATAGTGGATTATTTCAGTTGGGCTAGGTCTCTTAATTTTTTGTCTTTTAGTCAAGGTGTCTTCTCATACTTAATCCTATTTTTGCCTAATAATTAATAAAGACAATATTTTGAAGAAGCGCAGATAAAAAATGAGATTTTTATTTTAAGAAAAACTTACATGCATACCCCCACTTAAATTTGATGTTTATATTTATAACAAATTGATAATTAGAACTCATGCCTGAAAATGCATATTTTACTTTTAACGTGTTAGGGTTAGTGGTATATTTGATGCTATATCAACTATTTGAATGNAAACTAATTGTTGCACAACTTTGTAAACTTCATTTTCCCTAATTAAAATAAAGATTAGATCTATGTACTCATAATTATATAGTGGATTATTTCAGTTGGGCTAGGTCTCGTAATTTTTTATCTTTTACATGGCTTAACTTTTCATATAAGTCAAGGTGTCTTCTCATACTTAATCAAGGTGTCTTCTCATACTTAATCCTATTTTTGCCCAATAATTAATAAAGACAATATTTTGAAGAAGCGCAGATAAAAAATGAGATTTTTTATTTTAAGAAAAACTTACATGCATACCCCCACTTAAATTTGATGTTTATATTTATAATAAATTGATAATTAGAACTCATGCATGAAAATGCATATTTTACTTTTAACGTGTTAGGGATAGTGGTATATTTGATGCTATATCAACTATTTGAATGTTACTTATTTAAACATGAAAGTTTGGAAGTTTTATATGTATATATATAAGAATTGTGTGGCATGTATGTAAATTCCCCTTATTTTATCATACAAAACGTGTGGAGAAGTAAAGCTTATATTCTAATGAGTGGAACTAGCTTTACAAGTTGTTTTCATGCATCATGTTCAGGGAAGGCAACTGGTCTCTTTGAAGGCTACGATCTCTAATTTAAATAATAAAATATAATATTTTTTTTTCTAATTTAGTTTGGGCAATTTAGTAATTTCATTCATTTTCGATATATTTTTTGCCGAATACTTAAAAAATATATATATATTTGATGATTTTGCCCACCCTATGATTCCGTCCTACGGATTGGTGATGTGTAATTTTTGCATTAATTGACTATGCAAATATTTTGTGGATTTATGGATTTTAATGCATAAACAAAATAAGAATAATTTTGTGAAAATAAATTATAAATATAATTGCAAATGCTATATTTTTATCTATTTTTATCCAATAAAAAATAGCTAATAAATTTATAATTATATTAAACAATTTTCGGAAACAAGAAGAAGATTTTAAAATATAAAACAAATAATAATAATTTTAAAATACAAATCAAACAAAATATAAAACAAATAATAAATTTAAATTAATGGGTTGGACTCAACGGTCAACCAGTTACTTTCAAAATTATTACAAAAAAACATTATTTTTTAATTAAAATTATTATAATGTTTCTTTCAAAAAACATAATAATAGTTTCTGACATTTTGCAGTTTTATTTATTTATTTATTTATTTGCTTTTTAAAAAAATTCTGTCAGAATAGCTGCTNTGGAAACAAGAAGAAGATTTTAAAATATAAAATCTAAATTAATCAAAAATGCAAATGAAGTTGGAAATTTATACTGAAAATAATGATTTTAAAATACAAATCAAACAAAATATAAAACAAATAATAATTTTAAATTAATGGGTTGGACTCAACGGTCAACCAGTTACTTTCAAAACTATTACAAAAAAACATTATTTTTAATTAAAATTATTATAATGTTTCCTTCAAAAAACATAATAATAGTGTCTGACATTTTGCAGTTTTATTTATTTATTTATTTATTTGCTTTTTAAAAAAATTCTGTCAGAATAGCTGCTATACTTTTAGGACTTCAAATTATTGAATTTATTTTATGAATAGTAAAAAAATTATATTATCTTCATATAAAAAAAATTAAAATTATTGAAATATATCGAAACAAAAATTTAAAGATTTACATGCATACCACTCAGCACTTAAATATTTAACACTAAAATTCAAATTTTTACATATATAACATCTTATCTATAAGTGAAAGGTGTATTTTACTTTCATAAGTTAAAATAATAATATTTATTTATTTCATTAAGTTAAAATAATAATATTTTTAATATAATATGAATGATTTCGAGGCATAAATATACAAATCAAAATTTTGATGTTAAATACATAAGAATTGGACTGCAAATGTATGTAAATGCACATTAAAGTATCAATACTACTAAGTCATTTCTTTATTAAGAATGGTTGAAAAAATAATTATTAAAATTAATAAATAAGAGCTAAAATTTTATTATGAATTTTAATATTTTAAGGAAAAAAAAAATACATGGGCAATTACATATCGACCACCCTAAACTTGTTATTTACAAATTAATCACCTCTTTCGTCCAAGTTTCAAATTCTCACTCAAATATCAAAATTCATAGCAAAACTCAAAACCGTAGTTTTCATTTTTATCGAAGTTCTCAATAATTTGATAGTGTCGAGCGTAGATGCACCGGTTTGTTGGCTCAAATAAACAACATTAATTGTAAATATCAATATTTCAGATGATTTCTTCGTAATTATTAAAAAAATAATAATTTATGTAATGATCAAATAATTTATAAGTGGAAGTGGAAATCTCAATTTCATAAATCTCACCTATTTCTATTCGTCAATGGTGTGGAAGTTTTCCATAGTAAAAAATATTTCATCCGGAATTCGAGTTCGAGTTTCACCATTTTTCATATATTTCATTATCAATAATTTTTCTCGGACGAGAGAGAGAGTAATTGAGAATTTTGCCTTGCGAAACTCTATCGGATAATCTCAGAAGGAAATAGAGATTTATTCGGCAAGAAGAGCTTTGTTTTAGAAGAATTGGGCTGGATCAGGTTGGGTGATATGTTAAAATAAAACGTTCTTTCATTTCGTATTCAAGGAGACTAGAGCTTCCACGTGATAAGATTTTATTGGAGATAAAACTCATAGTTGTGTTCAGACTCCAGACATGATATTTTTTGATAAGCGGGCCAAAAATGAAAGAAAGTATTACATTCAAATTGTGTAAGCACAAATAGTAATATTTAGGGTTTAGGGTTGATAATATTGGTAGTTAGGAATGTAAGGCTTGGCTCGTGTTCGGCTCGTTCAAAATAGCTTGTTAACGAACGACCAGCAAAATTGACAGCCCTATAGCTAGTATTGAGTTATTATTAAGTGTGCCTCGAGAGCAACGGTTTTTTTGGCCGGCGGTGTTCTAAGATGCCGGCGAGATTTGGGGCAATTATGTGGAGGGACGAATGGGGTGTTGAAGGGGNCTAATTTAGTTTGGGCAATTTAGTTATTTCATTCATTTTCGATATATTTTTTGCCGAATACTTAAAAAATATATATATTTGATGATTTTGCCCGCCCTATGATTCCGCCCTACGGATTGGTGATGTGTAATTTTTGCATTAATTGACTATGCAAATATTTTGTGGATTTATGGATTTTAATGCATAAAAAAATAAGAATAATTTTTTGAAAATAAATTNGCCGTCTCCGTTCATAACGGCCACCTCAAACTAGTCACAGCTCTCAAAGAATACATGGTTTTCTCCTTCGCCACCTTCGCATTAGTCGAGCCTTTTGGTTTAGCTCCTTATATCTTAAAAAGGAGGAACTCACTCATTTCCGTATTCGAAATTATCGACCGAGTTCCTGTGATAGATCCGGATGACAACTCTGGCGTTAAACCGCCGACCGTCTATGGAAGCATCGAGCTTAAAAACATCGACTTTTGCTATCCAAATCGTCCCGATCTAATGGTGCTGAATAATTTCTGTCTCAAAGTTGGCGGCGGACAAACGGTTGCCGTGGTGGGTGTTTCTGGCTCCGGAAAGAGCACGATTATTTCCCTAATCGAGAGATTTTACGATCCTGTTTCTGGCCATATCCTATTGGACGGTCGTGATTTAAAGCATTTTAATTTAAGATGGTTGCGAAGCCACATGGGTTTGGTACAGCAGGAGCCCATCATCTTCTCAACCACAATCAGAGAGAACATCATATATGCTCGACATAATGCGACCGAAGCCGAAATGAAAGAAGCGGCGAGAATAGCGAATGCCCACCATTTTATCAGCAGTTTGCCCCATGGCTACGACACACACGTTGGCATGAGAGGAGTCGATTTAACACCCGGTCAGAAGCAGCGGATCGCTATTGCTCGTGTAGTTCTAAAAAATGCGCCTATATTGCTGTTAGATGAAGCGAGCTCCGCCATCGAGTCTGAGTCGNCGCTCGTGTAGTTCTAAAAAATGCGCCTATATTGCTGTTAGATGAAGCGAGCTCCGCCATCGAGTCTGAGTCGAGCCGAGTCGTTCAAGAAGCACTTGATACGCTAGTTCTAGGGAACAAGACGACTATACTTATTGCTCATAGAGCGGCTATGATGCGACATGTGGATAACATTGTGGTTCTTAATGGCGGCAAGATAGTCGAGCAGNTGCCATCGAGTCTGAGTCGAGCCGAGTCGTTCAAGAAGCACTTGATACGTTAGTTCTAGGGAACAAGACGACTATACTTATCGCTCATAGAGCGGCTATGATGCGACATGTGGATAACATTGTGGTTCTTAATGGCGGCAAGATAGTCGAGCAGGGCAGCCACGATGCGTTGGTTCAGATGAATGGACTCNCATTGGGATTTTTGGATCCCCAATTTTTCTTTCAACGCTTATATTATTATTTTTGGAGATTTAGCTTCCTTTCTAATCTATCCACCCTGTGAATGATTTCATCGATGGTTATAGCAAGAGAGTTGACGAGGATGTCTAAGATGCAAAAAGTATGTAATCTCTTTGATCAAAATCTAATTGAGGAAGGCTTGGACATCCATGCCCTCTATGGGAACATTGGAGTGAAGAATAATAGTGGAGAAATCCGCTCTATTAACTAGTAATTTAACTTCATTTGTTAATTTCACTTCTTCATTTGTTAATTCCTCCACATACCAACCTTTTCCACAAATGGTCCTGCCTTGAGAGTAACAGGTCTCGGAAGATATCCTCTTCAGGAAGCACATTATAAGGTTTAAACTTCAATGATGCTTCAAAATCATAATTTAAGGGATATGCTTTTTGTCATTGTTTTTCTCATCTTTAAAACTGTTGTCTTTTAAAGGTATGAACATATGTATATTCATCTCTTATTTATTTTGTAAAAAAAATTAACAATGTTGCTCAACAAATCTATATTAGTTGTGGAATTTGGGACATCTAAGAAACCTCACTTTTTTCTTATTGTGGTCTCTTGTGATCCACCTAGTTAAACATTGCAAAGGGAGACAACCTTAAAGATTTCAACTTGTTGAATATGCATAAAATTCTCACACAAAAGCAACAAAGGAATGAAATTTAAAGAATTAACAATTACGTTTTGAAACACTTTTGTGATCCACCTATAGAATTTTATGGTGGAAAAAATCTCTACAAATTTTCTAGTGTTGGATGATTTCAAGGCCATACATCTAGCAAGTAATGTTCAAAAGCTTCAAATATCAAGATGTTTTTGCTTTCATTATAATTCATCTTGGAAAAGTTCTTAGGCCTACTATTAGAAAATCCCATCCGAGAACACAATTAGTCAGGTACTGCTTGGCCATTATAAATCCTCTTAGGATCTAAATATCAAATTATAATGACATCAAATATATCGTCATGCTATGAATTCATTAAAAGAAGTCATTATTCACAAAGGATAAAACAAATATAAGATAAAATGGTAATTAATTCAGCCATTCATGGATAATGTCTCATGAATAAGATCTATTTTAATGTTTGTTGAATCTTCAATTCATCTTTCAAGAACATTCATTATAGTTAGTAATAGTAGTTGAGACTCTTGGAGGACACCCTATATATAGGATTAAACTCCATTAAGATATACCACAATCATACAACAAACTTCTGTGAGCCTTTATATTTAGGAGACATATATGCACTCATTCTTTTCTATCAACGAATACTTTTTTGATATACTTTATGGTGGACATATATCACAACATTGAACCACTTAATAATTTTTTTTGTCTACTATTTTTTTATTATTTTATTTCTCTTCCTCTTCATAGAATACCCTTCATATACTTTTTTTCAATCTATATTTTTCCAAAACATAAAAATACTAAATTATTCTCATTTCAAGTAGGAGAATTTTCCCTGTCACATTAGAGATTCAAGTTTTTCTTAGTACTAGTAGAGAGTGTCAGACGTGTTGAGATAGATATTTAAACTACTTAGAGATGAAGATAACTTCATAAAGGGTGGAATGTTGAAGGATTTTTGTGTGTCCATGCTACTTAGTCATGATTGTTTGACTAGAAGAGGTTCGAGGCTAGTGCATATTTTTGTCACCATCGACTCTATATCAAGACTTAATTTATGCAAAAGGAGGTTTTTTTAAGCCCAAATGCATGTTTTCACCACACAAGTTCAAGAATTAGGCAAAGTATTACTACAACTTAACTTTGAGGTTTGTATTTGAAAGGAAGGCATCGGGAGCACCATTGTTTGGCAACTTTTATGATGGATCTACCGATGAGGGTGACAATCAAAATGTGGCAGGGGTTAATGTATTAGCCTTGAGAAGTGACCAGAAAAAGCAGAAATGTTTAACCACGGGTTTAAACGTAGACCAAACAAGACTATAAGAATTGACCAGTATCATTACACGTATATTTCTTATTCAAAAGAAGCTTCGTAAGAGTGTTTTTCGATTTAGGTGCATTCTGCATTGTTTGTTCTTATGCCTAATCAATCTAGCATCCATGCTAATTTTGTGTTCCTAGTTAATCTGGTGCTTGGTGATGAGGGTTTAAGTGTGAACTTAATTTTATTGCTATTATCCAAGTTTCATATTCTTAGATGTGGAGGGACTATCTAGCTATTTCATACCTATAGATNATTCAAATTTTTACATATATAACATCTTATCTATAAGTGAAAGGTGTATTTTACTTTCATAAGTTAAAATAATAATATTTATTTATTTCATTAAGTTAAAATAATAATATTTTTAATATAATATGAATGATTTCGAGGCATAAATATACTAATCAAAATTTTGATGTTAAATATGTAAATACATAAGAATTGGACTGCGAATGTATGTAAATGCACATAAAAAAGTATCAATATTACTAAGTCGTTTCTTTATTAAGAATGGTTGAAAAAATAATTATTAAAATTAATAAATAAGAGCTAAAATTTTATTATGAATATTAATATTTTAAGAAAAATTAAAAAAAATACAAGTGCAATTACATATCGACCACCCTAAACTTGTTATTTACAAATTAATCACCTCTTTCGTCCAAGTTTCAAATTCTCACTCAAATATCAGCAAAACTCAAAACCGTAGTTTTCATTTTTATCGAAGTTCTCAATAATTTGATAGTGTCAAGCGTAGATGCACCGGTTCGTTGGCTCAAATAAACAACATTAATTTGTAAATATCAATATTTCAGATGATTTCTTCGTAATTATTAAAAAAAATAATTTATGTAATGATCAAATAATTTATAAGTGGAAGTGGAAATCTCAATTTCATAAATCTCACCTATTTCTTTTCGTCAGTGGTGTGGAAGTTTTTCATAGTAAAAAATATTTCATCCGGAGTTCGAGTTCGAGTTTCACCATTTTTTATATATTTCATTATCAATATTTTTTGTCCGACAAGAGAGAGTAATTGAGAATTTTGCCCTGCGAAACTCTATCCGGCACGAAGAGCTTTGTTTTAGAAGAACTGGGCTGGATTGGGTTGGGTGATATGTTAAAATAAAACGTTCATTCATTTCGTATTTAAGGAGACTAGAGCTTCCACGTGGTAAGATTTTATTGGAGATAAAACTCATAGTTGTGTTTAGACTCCAGACATGATATTTTTTGATAAGCACAAAAATGAAAGAAATTATTACATTCAAATTGTGTAAGCACAAATAGTAATATTTAGGGTTTAGGGTTGATAATATTGGTAGTATTGAGTTATTATTAAGTGTGCCTCGAGAGCAACGATTTTTTTGGCCGGCGGTGTTCTAAGATGCCGGCGAGATTTGAAAAAATATTACATCAGTACTACGCACGTAGAGGAACGTGCGTGCCCAATGAAATCACGCCACGATATCCCGCGCGACGCAGAAAGAAAACGGCGCAGTAACACGGGGAATATTCCTCCCCGTGTTATTCATGTGTTATTGTGTGTTATTCATGTGTTATTGTATCCTGAAAATATTCTTGGTGTTATAATAACACAATAACACATCAATAACACATGAATAACACGCAATAACACATGAATAACGCGCAATAACACATAAATAACACATAAGAGAATATTTCCCGTGTTACTGCGCCGTTTTTTTACTCTAACGTACGAGATATCGTGACGTGTTTTGATTGGGCACGCACTTTACTTTTAAGTGCGTGATGTAATATTTCTTCCGAAATTTGGGGCAATTATGTGGAGGGACGAATGGGGTGTTGAAGGGGAGGCAACTCCAAGCCCCCACAGCATTGGCTACTCAGGTGACAGAGGAAGCATGAACGGATGTCTCAAGCTGGGTTCGACGATGGTATCATTTACGGCGGCCGGATAGGAACGGGACAATGGCAAATGTCGTTTTCATGAGGTTCCTGACAAGTGTTTTGGTTACGTTTCTCGCTTTTGATCATTATGCTCTGTTTAGATTGTGAAGTTAGATTTAATGTATGTGCGAACAATGTGCTTGGAAGACAAGCGTACAATGAAACATGAGAAATGATGAGCGGCGGAAGACATTGCTTGTGAGATATAGTTGTGTAAATAAGCCGACATGAACGAGCTGAGTCTTTCTTCAGCTTGGTTCACCAGCAACCAAGCTTAACAGAAATGGTCTCAAGCTCATCATTGAGTTGAAAATCTTTATTCTTTTTGAAGTCATTTATTATTGAGGCTATCACTATTTGTGCATGAACATGAAGGCCTGTCATTACTATATAGAAAAATGTCGTGATTTTCATTGTGAAGAATCTAAAGTAAATTTAAATGTGCACGCGTATGGGCATGCACACACACGCATTTGAATTTATTTTACCTATAGATGTGTATATATATATGTGTGTCCACTTGCTCGTATTGTGCGTAACATGACTGAAATGATTTTTGTTCTTGTTTGACTCATTTTCATTTAGTAAATGAGCCAAATGTTTAATTCAAGCTTCAATTGTTTATCTAAGAAGAAGGCAGATATGAACAATTATCTAGTAGTTGTCTGAGAACATTGAGCTGATTGCAAATACTGAGCTGTTTTTTTGTGAGCATTGAGCTATTTTGACACCCTTAGTGAGGCATAGTTCTTTTTTATGCAGGATAATATTTTTTGTTGTGATTATGTTTTTGCTTAAATTAATATGGTGATGTTTTCCATTTCAATCTTACTTTATCTTTCAAAAAATTATATGCTCTTTATTTACTTTAGTTAATATTGGAGTTTCCAATATCAATCTAATTTTTTAGACCTTAGTCTCTAGTGATGTTCATAGTTTGAATATTTGTATGTTACACAATTATTTATCTTAGAAGATACTTCCTGGTCGAGAAGAGAATACAAGATTGGTCAGAGAAAAGAAAGAATATAAAAAATCTACCCCAATGTGTGAAGACTCAAGTGTTGGAAAGGTTGCTAACAACCACTCGAGTTTAATGCCTTCATTGTCCTCTTGTTGGTCCTATTCGTCTTCCTGGTTTCGTAAATTGTATGCGCCTTGATCTCAAGGATTCAATTTATCTAACATGCACATTTCATATTCCCAACTTTGGGGTTACACTAGCTTTTATGACATTCGTTTAATACTATGTCATTAGATAGTTCTTGTATGATGCTTGATGGATCAAAGAAAGGGGTAGAGGGTGTGAATTTTCATTCCACATTAGTTCCCCTTGTTCCAAAGCGTATTTGAGTAGAGTAAAAGGGTTTCAAGAAATCAATTCCTTCTTTCTATTTAAGGTTTTTGGATGGGTTTATTTGTTTTACTTTTATGGTTGAATGGTGCATTTAGCATCTTGTATGCCTTATTTAGAAATGATAAAATGTCTTACAACAAAGGACCATCTCATAATTTTTGTTTTTTATTTAGAAATTTAACTCATTTTCTATTTTATTTACAGTTTCCCAAGCTTCTTAGTCAGACTTTTTGGTAAATGTTTGAGTGCATGTATAGAGTAAGAATGAGTTGATGGCTCTCATCTGAGCGAGATGGTGCTATATTAAGTTATGTGGTGGGGCTATGTAATGCCAAGCTGCGACATAGTGTGACACTGCCTCTCTCAAAAATGAGATCAACCACATAGTCTCACTTTTTTTTTGCCTGCGCTTGCTTAGTGATCTCACTTGAATGCATTGAGAGTTGGAAATTAAGGAGAAAGCGAATCCGTTCTTTAGATTGTGAACAAAAAAGTGGCCATTATGAAAGTGAGGGATGAAGAGTTTTTTTTGTAACTTAATTGAACGGGAGAAAGAATAGAAGATGTGGACGGGGCTTCTACCATGAGGCTTGGTTGTTATTGTCCTTTTGTTTATTTTACCTTACCCTTCTTCATTTAGCACTCTTCTTTATTAGCCTCATCGAGGTATCTCCTCATAATAGTGTAATATTTAAACTATGGACATCAACAAACATAATGTTTGATTGTAACACATTTGCATATCCACTATGGAATTGTTTTGTAAAATTTAATAATTTTAGAACTTCACATGTCTCTAGATAATGAGTACCAATTAGACTACTTTCGATATTTTGGCTAGAGTTTTTCTTTAATTTGACCCATTTTGGCTTATAATCATTCAAATAACGCTTCAACTAATTAAACTTGGTGTTAACCACATAAAATTCTACTCAATATCTTCAAATTGGGATTTTTGGATCCCCAATTTTTCGTTCAACGCTTATATTATTATTTTTGGAGATTTAGCTTCCTTTCTAATCTATCCACCCTGCGAATGATTTCATCGATGGTTATAACAAGAGAGTTGACGAGGATGTCTAAGATGCAAAAAGTATGTAATCTCTTTGATCAAAATCTAATCGAGGAAGGCTTGGACATCCATGCCCTCTATGGGAACATTGGAGTGAAGAATAATAGTGGAGAAATTCGCTCTATTAACTAGTAATTTAACTTCATTTGTTAATTTCACTTCTTCATTTGTTAATTCCTCCACATACCAACCTTTTCCACAAATGGTCCTGCCTTGAGAGTAACAGGTCTCGGAAGATATCCTCTTCAGGAAGCACATTATAAGGTTTAAACTTCAATGATGCTTCAAAATCATAATTTAAGGGATATGCTTTTTGTCATTGTTTTTCTCATCTTTAAGACTGTTGTCTTTTAAAGGTATGAACATATGTATATTCATCTCTTATTTATTTTGTAAAAAAAATTAACAATGTTGCTTAACAAATCTATATTAGTTGTGGAATTTGGGACATCTAAGAAACCTCACTTTTTTCTTATTGTGGTCTCTTGTGATCCACCTAGTTAAACATTGCAAAGGGAGACAACCTTAAAGATTTCAACTTGTTGAATATGCATAAAATTCTCACACAAAAGCAACAAAGGAATGAAATTTAAAGAATTAACAATTACGTTTTGAAACACTTTTGTGATCCACCTATAGAATTTTATGGTGGAAAAAATCTCTACAAATTTTCTAGTGTTGGATGATTTCAAGGCCATACATCTAGCAAGTAATGTTCAAAAGCTTCAAATATCAAGATGTTTTTGCTTTCATTATAATTCATCTTGGAAAAGTTCTTAGGCCTACTATTAGAAAATCCCATCCGAGAACACAATTAGTCAGGTACTGCTTGGCCATTATAAATCCTCTTAGGATCTAAATATCAAATTATAATGACATCAAATATATCGTCATGCTATGAATTCATTAAAAGAAGTCATTATTCACAAAGGATAAAACAAATATAAGATAAAATGGTAATTAATTCAGCCATTCATGGATAATGTCTCATGAATAAGATCTATTTTAATGTTTGTTGAATCTTCAATTCATCTTTCAAGAACATTCATTATAGTTAGTAATAGTAGTTGAGACTCTTGGAGGACACCCTATATATAGGATTAAACTCCATTAAGATATACCACAATCATACAACAAACTTTTGTGAGCCTTTATATTTAGGAGACATATATGCACTCATTCTTTTCTATCAACGAATACTTTTTTGATATACTTTATGGTGGACATATATCACAACATTGAACCACTTAATAATTTTTTTTGTCTACTATTTTTTTATTATTTTATTTCTCTTCCTCTTCATAGAATACCCTTCATATACTTTTTTTCAATCTATATTTTTCCAAAACATAAAAATACTAAATTATTCTCATTTCAAGTAGGAGAATTTTCCCTGTCACATTAGAGATTCAAGTTTTTCTTAGTACTAGTAGAGAGTGTCAGACGTGTTGAGATAGATATTTAAACTACTTAGAGATGAAGATAACTTCATAAAGGGTGGAATGTTGAAGGATTTTTGTGTGTCCATGCTACTTAGTCATGATTGTTTGACTAGAAGAGGTTCGAGGCTAGTGCATATTTTTGTCACCATCGACTCTATATCAAGACTTAATTTATGCAAAAGGAGGTTTTTTTAAGCCCCAATGCATGTTTGCACCACACAAGTTCAAGAATTAGGCAAAGTATTACTACAACTTAACGTAGAGGTTTGTATTTGAAAGGAAGGCATCGGAAGCACCATTGTTTGGCAACTTTTATGATGGATCTACCGATGAGGGTGACAATCAAAATGTGGTAGGGGTTAATGTATTAGCCTTGAGAAGTGACCAAAAAAAGCAGAAATGTTTAACCACGGGTTTAAACGTAGACCAAACAAGACTATAAGAATTGACCAGTATCATTNTCGAGGTATCTCCTCATAATAGTGTAATATTTAAACTATGGACATCAACAAACATAATGTTTGATTGTAACACATTTGCATATCCACTATGGAATTGTTTTGTAAAATTTAATAATTTTAGAACTTCACATGTCTCTAGATAATGAGTACCAATTAGACTACTTTCGATATTTTGGCTAGAGTTTTTCTTTAATTTGACCCATTTTGGCTTATAATCATTCAAATAACGCTTCAACTAATTAAACTTGGTGTTAACCACATAAAATTCTACTCAATATCTTCAAATTGGGATTTTTGGATCCCCAATTTTTCGTTCAACGCTTATATTATTATTTTTGGAGATTTAGCTTCCTTTCTAATCTATCCACCCTGCGAATGATTTCATCGATGGTTATAACAAGAGAGTTGACGAGGATGTCTAAGATGCAAAAAGTATGTAATCTCTTTGATCAAAATCTAATCGAGGAAGGCTTGGACATCCATGCCCTCTATGGGAACATTGGAGTGAAGAATAATAGTGGAGAAATTCGCTCTATTAACTAGTAATTTAACTTCATTTGTTAATTTCACTTCTTCATTTGTTAATTCCTCCACATACCAACCTTTTCCACAAATGGTCCTGCCTTGAGAGTAACAGGTCTCGGAAGATATCCTCTTCAGGAAGCACATTATAAGGTTTAAACTTCAATGATGCTTCAAAATCATAATTTAAGGGATATGCTTTTTGTCATTGTTTTTCTCATCTTTAAGACTGTTGTCTTTTAAAGGTATGAACATATGTATATTCATCTCTTATTTATTTTGTAAAAAAAATTAACAATGTTGCTTAACAAATCTATATTAGTTGTGGAATTTGGGACATCTAAGAAACCTCACTTTTTTCTTATTGTGGTCTCTTGTGATCCACCTAGTTAAACATTGCAAAGGGAGACAACCTTAAAGATTTCAACTTGTTGAATATGCATAAAATTCTCACACAAAAGCAACAAAGGAATGAAATTTAAAGAATTAACAATTACGTTTTGAAACACTTTTGTGATCCACCTATAGAATTTTATGGTGGAAAAAATCTCTACAAATTTTCTAGTGTTGGATGATTTCAAGGCCATACATCTAGCAAGTAATGTTCAAAAGCTTCAAATATCAAGATGTTTTTGCTTTCATTATAATTCATCTTGGAAAAGTTCTTAGGCCTACTATTAGAAAATCCCATCCGAGAACACAATTAGTCAGGTACTGCTTGGCCATTATAAATCCTCTTAGGATCTAAATATCAAATTATAATGACATCAAATATATCGTCATGCTATGAATTCATTAAAAGAAGTCATTATTCACAAAGGATAAAACAAATATAAGATAAAATGGTAATTAATTCAGCCATTCATGGATAATGTCTCATGAATAAGATCTATTTTAATGTTTGTTGAATCTTCAATTCATCTTTCAAGAACATTCATTATAGTTAGTAATAGTAGTTGAGACTCTTGGAGGACACCCTATATATAGGATTAAACTCCATTAAGATATACCACAATCATACAACAAACTTTTGTGAGCCTTTATATTTAGGAGACATATATGCACTCATTCTTTTCTATCAACGAATACTTTTTTGATATACTTTATGGTGGACATATATCACAACATTGAACCACTTAATAATTTTTTTTGTCTACTATTTTTTTATTATTTTATTTCTCTTCCTCTTCATAGAATACCCTTCATATACTTTTTTTCAATCTATATTTTTCCAAAACATAAAAATACTAAATTATTCTCATTTCAAGTAGGAGAATTTTTCCTGTCACATTAGAGATTCAAGTTTTTCTTAGTACTAGTAGAGAGTGTCAGACGTGTTGAGATAGATATTTAAACTACTTAGAGATGAAGATAACTTCATAAAGGGTGGAATGTTGAAGGATTTTTGTGTGTCCATGCTACTTAGTCATGATTGTTTGGCTAGAAGAGGTTCGAGGCTAGTGGATATTTTTGTCACCATCGACTCTATATCAAGACTTAATTTATGCAAAAGGAGGTTTTTTTAAGCCCAAATGCATGTTTTCACCACACAAGTTCAAGAATTAGGCAAAGTATTACTACAACTTAACTTTGAGGTTTGTATTTGAAAGGAAGGCATCGGGAGCACCATTGTTTGGCAACTTTTATGATGGATCTACCGATGAGGGTGACAATCAAAATGTGGCAGGGGTTAATGTATTAGCCTTGAGAAGTGACCAGAAAAAGCAGAAATGTTTAACCACGGGTTTAAACGTAGACCAAACAAGACTATAAGAATTGACCAGTATCATTACACGTATATTTCTTATTCAAAAGAAGCTTCGTAAGAGTGTTTTTCGATTTAGGTGCATTCTGCATTGTTTATTCTTATGCCTAATCAATCTAGCATCCATGCTAATTTTGTGTTCCTAGTTAATCTGGTGCTTGGTGATGAGGGTTTAAGTGTGAACTTAATTTTATTGCTATTATCCAAGTTTCATATTCTTAGATGTGGAGGGACTATCTAGCTATTTCATACCTATAGATTGTTGCAAGATGATAATCAAGTTTAATCTCAAGAGCTTTGTTTTTCAACCAAGAGTTCTTGGGTTCAGGACTTGCGTATGTGCGATGCTAGCATTTATGTGTGTGAAAAAAAGTTCAATCTCCTTGTAGAAGAATTCAAGTTCTATAGAGATTGAGTATTTTCAATCTTATTTGTTTTTGGAAGGCTTTCAAGTTGAAGAGTGGACATCGAATTTTCTTTGCTCAGATTAGAGATACGACCAAGGAATCAAGGGAGTAGAATGAAATTTTTCAGTTCTTCGGTAGCTCCTATACTTTTTTCTATATGAGCTGCCTCTCTACTGAGAGTGATTTCACGATTGACATGCTGCCAAGTTTAATATCACCAGCAAGGATACTATATCAAGTGGAAATCAATGAACTATAAGAGTTGAAAAGTTAATTATAGGAGTTGCTGAAGAAGGGTTGAATTAGATCTAGGTATTGCCATGGCCCATGCAGAGCTTTAGTTCTTTTCATAAAGGGCAAAAGCTTAAGACTATAGTAACTATAGGGAAGTAAAAAAGCTTACAATTATTCAATTAATTTGAAAGAAAGTTAATTTTTTTGTAAGATTGAATTAATATTAGGTTATTATTGGTTGCAAACGAAGGATGAGAATGTTGCTAAAATGATGTTCAATATTAGGCATGGTCACTATAAGTTTGTGGTGGTGTCATTTGTAATGAAAATAACATTCGTTGTGTTTATAATCTAATAAACATGGTATTCAATTTATTCTTAGTTGTAGACTCTATCCTTATATATTTGATAAGTGTGTATGTCGTGTTGCAAAAGACTCAAAAGCTATGAATTATATGCTAAACATTGAAAATGTGAGTTTTGGGTGTAGTGTATTTTTGGTGATGCGGTTAGTGGTGATTATACTACAATAGTTTATCAAAATATTCAAGCTATTGCAGACCAAGATCAATTAATATTTTTTAGGTAAAGGGTTTTTTAGTCTTTGATTTTTATCACATGAAATTTATAAAAATTTTCATAGATTACAACACAATTTATTTTGTCTTCATAGAAGGCAGTGAAGTTTGTGGGATGATCACTACAAAGAAGTATTTCAGAGGTTGAATACTCGCTTTATGATTTTTCTTCTGTTGAATATCTTATCAATTGCTAAAAGAATTCATATCTTTAGTGATTCATCATTGGGAGGTCTAGGTAGTAGTGTGAATCTATGATGCAATGTTTTTTAGTACTTGTAGGCGATTGAAGTTTGATTAAAAGGATTATTTGACCCAATATTTGGAGTTAGCTATCACAATAATTGTTTTTAAGATATGAAGATATCACTTGTATGGAGTATTATGTGAGCTTTTTACCAGCCATTTAAATTTGAAGTATTTTTGCTCTATGGTTATCAATCAAACTAAGAAACAATCGTTTATTAGTGTAACTGACAGTGCGAGAGGGTCCCCATACGTTACTGTGAATGAGTGAAAA
>JXCR01130702.1:8029-68090 GCA_002079205.1 Phalaenopsis hybrid cultivar
GCGGTTTTTCCACATTTTGGTCCTTTTTGCTCCAAATTTGCTCTTTTTTGCATCTTTTTGCTCCATTGACCCTAATTCATCATTCCTGCAACAAAACATCAAAAATATCTTTCTTTAAAGTGCAATATCATTAAAAATAGTATAAAAGAAGTATGAAAATCTCAACATATTTTCCTTTGGTAATCAATTCCCGTACCGACCCTTCTACAATTTGTGCATCTATTACCAGTTTATGAGTGATATTAGAGGAGGAGAAAGTACTGAAGATGAATCAAAATAATTGAAGAAGTTGGATTGTCTACTACTTTAAAGTAATTATGTTTTTAATGTGATCGTGTGGATTTAATTTAATTTACTTTACTTTGCTTTGCTTTAGAACTCTATTAACTTTGATTATTTGTATAATTTTGTGTTAGGGTTCTAGTTTTGTGGCTTAATTTCAACATTGAATTATAATTTAGTTTGCATCATGTATGTGAAAGTGTGATTAGAAAAATGTATTTGTAAAAAGTGTATTTTCATATATAAAAGTTAGTTTGGTGTTGTTTGTGAAAATGTTTGTTTGTGAATTATTTTAAGATGAAAATTAGTGCTAAAAAAGAATAAATAAACTTTGGAGTGAATTGAAACAAAATTGAAAATTGCGAAAATGAAAAATTAAATTTTTTCTCGTTGGCACCGATGGCATTGATAGCGCCATTGACCGGAAAACCACCCAAACTCCTTAACGATTTGCATAGTGAAAACACCATTTTTACCTTTTAGTCACCTTCAATCTCTAATTTTTGCACCTAGGGCTTACTATTGCTCAGATTTGAGGTGATTTTAAGGCAAACAAAGTTCAGATTTCTTCTTCTCTAAGTAAGAGGTATACTTTGAACTCAAAATTTTTTATTTTTACTAAGGATTCATCTTACATTAACGTGATCTGAAGTTTTGAATTTTTTTAGAAGATTTCGAGAAAATCCTTTGGTGAAGAACTCTTACTTAGTAGATTTAAGTTTAAAACAATCCACATTGTGATTTTTGGAATTTTTGGGAATTTATTTGGATTATATCAAATTTTTGTAGATTACCATGGAACCAAGAATGAGCAAGGGAAAGAGAAAGGTGGATTTTGATGATCAAAAGTTTGTCAACTACAAGGATAACATTTCTTTCAATAGTCTACTTACAACTAAAAAAGTAATTTTTGATCGAGGATTTAAAATTTTGGGTAAAGAAGTCAAAAGATTAATCAATACTTGGCAGTGGGAGAATTTTTGTTACTATACTGCTGATGCTATTATTGGTGTAGTGATGGAGTTCTATGATAATTTTAAGGAAACTTATAAATACTATGTGTTTGTTCGTAGGAAACTGGTGAAATTTATTCCAAGAAAAAATAATGAATTTTATCACTTAGAGGATGTGTATAGCTGCCAGTACAAATCATTTTATGCTATAAATGAGGCCTTAGATGAAGTTAAATCTTTTCTTACTGATGGAAGAGGAGCTTGGAAGGTAAAGAATAATGTTTAGGTAAACATTCCTTTTTCTATGTTAAATGTAGTATCTAAGGCATGACACTACTTTATTTCTAGTAGAATGATACAAACAAATCATCTTAGTGAGGTTACAAAGTATAGAGCCATCTTGAACTTCTGTATCCAATAAATGAGAAGGATATATGTAGGCTCTATTGTTTATAGAAATACTCGTTCTATTGCTTTGGGAGAGACTACTGGTGGTTTAGCACACCCTCCGCTGATCTTCACACTATGTGAACTGGTAGGAGTTGATTTTATAATGGATGAGGAGAGGATTCAACCTCTAAAACCATTGGTCCTGCTAATATTAAGACTTATGAATCTCATGTTAGATGGAGATCTAAAAATAGGACCAGAAACTTATGGAGCATATGATGATCCAATAAGGAGATATATTGAGAATGGAAAGTAGAATGGAAAATATGGAGGCTAGAAATGCACACAATGATGATTTGACAAGACAAAAGTTCAAATATGATACTGCTTATGATGATGCGATAATCAGATACATGAGGGGTGATCACCAGTTCAGTTTCCTACTCACCCTATTTTTACACCATATCAGCATCAAAATTTGGATGTAGAAGAAGAAGATGATGATGATTAGTGATGTTTTAGTTAGATTTTTGTTTGGTTTTACTTTATTATTGAAATTATTTGTTTTTAGAGGGTGACACTTTATTTTAAATGTTATGTTGTATTGTGAATAATAAATCTGTGAAGCTTTTTTTTTACATTGGAAATCATTTTAGTACTGTTGTTAGTTTCTAGTACTTTGTTGAATGTACTCTTTCTCTGCAAATTTTATATGCATTATGTGTTATTTAATGTTTTAAGTCTTATAGCTTTTCATATTAGCACCTGCAATATTTTAGAGTTAAATTTCAATATCAGAAGCTTCAACAGGTAAGTCTTTCCGTTATGTATTAAATGTTTTCTTTCACCCTTTATTTTTTTAGTTTTTCATGCTATATCTTTTAAAATTTTAAGTTTGGGGGGAAAAGAAAAATTCATTTTTAATGAAAAAAAACTTAGTTTTATTTGTCCTCAATTAACTATATTTTCAAAATATCTTAAAAATTTAACATGACCATTGGTATTAGAGAGTAACTTTAGATAACTATATTTGTGTTTCTAAATATATAGTAAAATTAAGTAAAAATTTTCAATAATAAAGGTTAATTTTAGAGATTAAGATATTTAGTATGAAAGAATAAGACTATGTTTTTCTATTGTAAGTAAACGAATTTATATTTTTGAAATATTAAAAATCTTAGAGATTCATGTAAGAAGAAAATAATAAAAATTTATGAAAAATCTTTAATGGTAATATAAATTTATAAAGTAAAGGATTGTGAAAAGTTTTTAACTTTAAGAAGAAGATAGTGGAGTTCAAAATCATTAAAGGCTATCTGGATATAGTAATCATCACATAAGAAAAGGGGGAGAAAAGAAAAGACAGGAAAAATGATTCAAAATGATCCTGAAGAAGAAAAAAAAAAGAAAAAGAAAAAAAAAGAATAAGATGTGATGAGAAGTTTGAGGAGATGCCTAATTAAAAATTGACATCACTTGAATCAACTTAAAGAAGAAGGCTTTACTACATTTTTTAAAATTATATTCAGTATTAGCATATTTACTAGGAAAGTTTCACTAAGTCCTTTTTCATATGAATATTCTAAGTGGCTTTAATATAAATAATTTGCAATTTTCTTTGAAACGAATAGAGAAAAAAAATTCTTAGAATTCACTGCTAGATATTTTTATACCTTTAGTATTACCTGGAGTTATTTTACATTTTTTTTAAGTTATGCTATTGTATTTAGTGGACTAAAATATACAAATCTAGAAGTTAAAATTCTTGCTATCAATCATATTTTTATGTAATAAAGGAGTTACTTGATGACAAGTAACATTTAAGTTTGGGTAATTTTGATTCACCAAAAATATATGCATTTTTAGACCCATATTTTATACTCTTTTTTGGTGATATTGCACTTTAAAGGAAGATATTTTTCATGTTTTATTGAAGGTTGTTGATTTTTAGGACTTGCAATAAAAGGAAGTAAAAAAAATGGAATTTGGAGTCAAAACAGAGTTTTTGAAGAATTGTTCAGCGTCGACGGCGTCGTTTGACAGAAAGCATGGATTTTATTTACGGACAATGCATGCCCTATTTCGAGAAGATTCAATGAATTTGGATGCTTTTTGATATATTTATCGATGCACCTATTGGAAAACAGACCTTAGGCTCCATTTAGAACCAAAATTGATAAAAAAAGACCCCTCTTCGCCCCCTTCGCGCCCCTTCACAACTTTCTACCGCTTTCCACTTTCTTCCACGTCTGTCCACACCATTAATCATTTATTTTCTTTATAATTTGAGTTTTTGTGGTGAGTTCTAGTGTGAATTCTTCTTTAAGAGTGTGGGAGAGGGAGAGAAGTGAGAGATTTCTTCTTCTTATATTTCTTAAGAGATGCTACAAGGGATTTTCTTTGAGAAAGAGTTTCACATAAGTGTTGTTTGTTTATTGTTATTGTATGAAATTTCTCTTATATGTGAAATTTGTGTTTTGTTTTATCTTTCTTATGAAGTCTGAGTAGTTTTCTTTATCTTTCTTCCTACTCTGAGATATGGTGAAATGAAGAGATAAATTGGATGTGTCAATGTTAAAACAAAAAATAAATTGTGATGGTTTTTCAACTCCGTTCTTAATTTACTTTTCAATCTGGCAAATTGAATTGTTAAAATATGTTGTGAAACATATAATCCGGGAAATTGAGTATGAGCTCTACAACAGAGTGAGAATCACATTTAATTCCATGGAGGAGTGTTTCGTTCATGGAATTAAGCAAAAATAAATAAGGAAATACACATTGTTGGGTGTAGAATTAGAGATTTTTAGGGTGGCAGAATAAAATCCCAAATTCGGTCTTAGTGTCTAAAAACTAAAGCGAGAGTTAGCCTTCAGGGGAAGGGAAGTGGGAGCTCTAAAGTGAGAGTCAGTATCCTCCTAGCCTAGCCATGAATTTAAGGACTAAAACTGAGATTAGCCAATGATTTTCTATAACACTGAATCAGGATAGATAATTAAAATTGCTCTTATTTGGCACAATATATATTTAAATCATTTATTTCAGCTCATTTCACAAAAAAACTCATTATAGTGGAAAAAGATGTTTCTCCATATTAGAAAACATCATCACATAAACATAGTTTTGTGGTTACTATTTTAAACTTTGCATTTAAATTTTGCTAGTAGTTAATAATTTAGTGTTGATAGTATCTCAAACATTCTAAATTAGTAACAGTAATTTCGTTTTATTTCTATGAATTTCCTAGTTAATTTATCATTTCAAATTTAAACCTTTCTTGTGGGATTGATATTTGAGACTTAAATAGAAAGTCTTATATTACTTGATAACGATACGTATATTTGCGTAGAATCCCAACATTAAGTGTTTAATGTTATTATTCATAAAATACCATATCAAATTTTTGGAATCATTGTAAAGCGGAGCCAACTTCATAAATTTTACACAACTATATTTTTCGGGATCAAACACCTTTGGGTGACATGACTTTGGGGGATCCTTCTTGATCTTGGGTTGACGAACGGTCGTTAGGTTCACTCGTTCATCATTATGGAGCTTGACAATCAGATTGTGTCGAGATTTGTGTCGTCATATTTTTTGTATTTAACTTCAATATCAACATTTCACAATAATTTAATTATGAAATTATTTTGTCTTTCTTTTATTTAGCCTTTCGAGTCATGGTCAAAATCAATGAATAAATGATCATATGAAGCATGTCAGGACATACACTATCATGTATTTCTAACCATAATAAATGTAATACATATCGGCACTCTAGATTATCTTTCAAAATTTGTTCACTTCATCAGTCTAACACTGCAGACCTTAGTAGAAGAGCATGGTTATCGCTAGTCAACAGATTTAGATCTAAGAGGTGAAGCTATTTATTTTTATTCTGTAAGACATATTAATTTATAATTTAAAAAAAGCATAATTAAATATTTCTACCAAAGTATTGATTAATTAACTCATTAATACATATTTAGAATTGTATGACCAAAAAATGACGGCTTGGATCTTGATGACTCTGACGGTAGAGGAAAATAGTGAGCAGAATATCAACGAGAGTCGGCAGCCTCACGGTCCAGCCACCAAAGCATCAGCTAAAATAATTTAATTATCGAGCATTGATCTAATCATGTTTAAGAATATGAAAAGCACAAAAGAATAATAATACATATACATAACACAAATTCTTATGCATTTTAGATCCGTACAAACATACCACTCAATCACTGTACATATTCACGCGTATAGTCAGTCACTATATCACCGGTCACCTCGCTGCTTCAGAGAACAAACCAATATGGTAGACTTCTAAACTAACGGTCGACTACCTAAACCCCTCTAAACATCATTAGAATTCCTCATGTCACCACTTCGGCTAGCTCCATCTGTTCGCCACCACCTAACCTTTTTCCGACCACCTCGCAGTAGTCTGCAAATAGCCTCCTAATCGTCGACCAACTACCTCCAGAAAACGGGTCAAAAGCTTGCCAATCTCTAGTTGTCCACCACTCATCAGCCAGATAACAACCAAACATTGGCCAATCGGTCGCTCGGCTATCCATGTACGCGGACACAATAACATGTCAAAGGTATAAGTTTCAATTAATTGATAATAGTAACATAAATAACATATAAAAATAAATAAATGTTTAGGAATATAAATATTAAATTACTAAAATTAGAATATAATTATTTTATTTAGTATTTATAATAGTGTAGAGAAGCTGCAGATTAAAGGTGTGGTCGAATGGAAAAAGGTCTGAGGGAAGGTGTCATTACACGTTCATTGCTCCCTCATGCTTTACAATGTCCAATCTCCAATTGCTCACTCCAAGAGGATCTTAAACCTACTGATTGATCCAAGAGTCACTTCTGCTAACCATAGCTAAACAAAAGTTAGAAGATCGGTGGAAGAGATGTTGAACGATGAGCTAGGGCACACCAAAATGACTAAGATATCCTGCACTAATCCCTTTAAAGTAAGGGCAATATTGTTATTTAAATTTTGTCCTCCTATCATTGATAAATAAGAGGGCCCTTTAATGTCAAAGGAACTTTTGGCTACCACCTCTTGCAACCTAGCAATTTAAGTGAAATAAAATGAGTTTAAGAGCCTGAGAACACATTTAACCCTCTTTAGGTCTAGCACACATTATACCTAGAACATGAAACAACTTTGAGTCTAACTTAACTTATACTTAAACCTCAATCATCCTAAGTCTAACCTAGTTTAGGCTTAGTTCAACTTGAATATTCTTTAGATCTTACCTAACCTAGATCTAGTCTAAGTGCAACCTAACCTTGACTTAGTTAAGCAAAAATTCTCCTAGCTCTAACTTAACTTGAATAAAACTCAAATGAACCACCAGGTCTATCCGACCTAACTGGAGTTCACTTAACTCAACTGAATCACTGGGTCAACTTGACCTAACTCGATGCTCTCTAATTGACTTGAATTAATGGGTCAACCTGACCTAACTCAGGTTCACACAATTCAACTGAATCACTGGGTCAATCTGACCTAACTTGGGTTAACCCGATTGAACTGAAACGCCAGGTTAAGCCGACCTAACTCGGGGTAACCTAATTGAATTGAATCACCAGATCAACCCAATCTAACTTAGTTTAACTTTATTAAAGTGAATCATCGGGTCAACACGACCTATCTCATGTTAACCTAATTCAATTAAATCATTGGGTCAACCTGACCTAACTTAAGTTTACTTAATTGAAATGAATCCTCGAGTCAACCCGACCTAACTTGGGTTAACCCAATTTAACTGAATCATTGAGTCAACTTAATCTAACTGAAGATAATCAAAATCATCCCCAATGTGATCTAAATTGGATATATCTTACCAGAACTCAATGTCGAACATGATTCAAATCCAACTAATATCAAGTTTAAATCGACTCAAGTCTAGCTTAACCTATACTTAATTTGATTAAATGATAAATCAATTTTAAATTAGTTCAGACTCTACCTAAGTCTATCTTATGTTTGATTAGACTTAACCCAAAAAGCCCAACTTTAGTCAGCACAACCTAAATTGGGGTAACACGAAGCTAACTTAACCTCATTTGGATTAACTCGGTCCTGTCCAAGATTAGTCTAAATCAAATTGTGCTTAGCTTGACCCCACTCAAACTAGACAAGCCTTGTTCAATCCAGTTAAACTCTAGCTTGGATTGGTTAAATCTTCTTTCAGACCAACCTAACTTAACTTGGGTTAATCAAGACTCAACTTAACTCCGACTGGAGGCTAAAAAGTGTTTGACTTCTTGAAAAAAGAAAAGAATCCTAAGTGTCTTAGTCAAGGGAAATTATGGGCCAAGGTACAATCTAACCTAAAAAAAATGACAAAAAATTCACCTGAAAACCCACTAAAACTTAAACTTGAACTCAAAAAATGTAACCTGGTTAGAGAAGTTACTTTAATGGAAGCAACCAATGGCTGCTAAAAAAGTACCCTTTAGTCACTTGTGACTAATCAAATCTCAAACCTCCAATGAACACTAGACGACAAAATCATGAGATCTTAACTGGGTCATTCCAAACAACAAAAGTAAAACACAAAAATGAAAACAAAAAAGAATTAAATCGGCTACTAACTCTTTAGCAACCTAAAACCATAAACATCCTTAGGTCTAACCCACATTAGAACTTTAACTCTAAACATCTTTGGTTTAACCCACATTAGACCTAAACCATAAACCTTTTAAGTCTAACTCAAATTTGATCTAAACCCTACAAACCCAAGGTTTAACCTAAATTAGACCTGTCTTGAACTCCCTTAGGTATAACTTAAATTACATCTAACTTAATTCTTAGGTCTAACCCATGTACTGACCTTAAAAGAGGAAATCATCTGAAAAGCATGTACTAACTTTGACTTTGTTAATTGCTTCTATATCCTACATAGGAATCAAGTAAGAAGAGCAGATGTATACAAATGATGTGAGTTTCATACAATATTTTCCAGAAAAGCTTGAGCATTTAATTGGTCTTACAGAAAAATGTTGGCCTGAATGTGAATTAGTACTTTATTATAGAAAACAACGAACAAACTTGGCTAGACATCTTTACAAGGTTTAGCCGATCATCCAACTATGTTAGCCATTCAACTAGACATCTCACCCAACCAACCAACCACATCAGACAACATTAAAATAACAAAGTAATTATCAAAAATAACCAAAACTTTTAATCTAATGGTTTATTCAAAAAACTATTCAAAGAACAAATTAACAATAATATAATATAAGTATTTGTTATAGCATTTATAAATGTACAACAAAGCTACAAATCAGAGGTGTGGCCGAATGGAAAGTTCCTATTACACAATCACTGCTCCCTCACGCTTTGCACTGTCCAATCTTGAGCTGCTCACTCCGCAGGGACCTTATAGTATGCCGACAAATCCAAAAGCCAATTATGTCGACCATAGCCAAACAAAAGTCAGATGATTGGTCGAAGGCCCGTCGAACGATAGGCTCGGGCAAAACAAAAAGACTAAATATCATGCATTAATCACTTTAAAACAAGAGTAACATTGTAATTTACATTTTGTCTCCCTATCATCAATAATAATAGGAGGATCTTTTTTTGTAGAAGAGGCTATTTGCTCCCTCCACTTGCAACCCAACTATTTAAGTGAAATACAATAGGTTTATAAGTTTGGGAACACCCCGTTCACCCCAATGGGACAAGTCTTCCTCATCTCCTCCTCCTTCGCTCTTTCCTTTGTTATGATCCTCTATACTTTGGGCACAATTTACAAGAGGACAAATCAAAATTGAACAATTGTAAATAAAGACGTGATAAACATTTAGAGGCAAATGATCTCTCATGTCCCTTAAATTGATCATTCATAAAAGTTTACCTTTAAAGAAACAAGTGTCGTGGATACAATAAAACACTGTGATATTATTTTCATAAATAAAAAATAACATTTATAAAAAATGAATATATCTTTAATTTCTTTGAACAAAATATATTGTTACTATAAATGAAAATATCCATAAATTTTTATTATAATATAAGTATCGTTTGTTTTATTGTTTGTTCATGAACCCGACTAAAAGTATTGGGCTTGTCACATCATTCCTTCTTCGGCATGCAATTTTTTTTCTGTACAATATGACTGTTTAAATAGGGGTGCTATACTTTAACGAAATTATTAAATATATATATTTTTTTTAATTAGAAAGCATAAAATATGTTAGAGAGGTAAACTTGTTAAATTACCTAAAATATATTTAAAAAAAATTAAATTTCATTTCACATATAAAAAAATCACAATTCCACTACAGAGCATAACCTAATTTTGTCTCTTTAGACACCCTATGGGGAGATACATACGGTGTCCGATCTCCACCGTCCATCACAGCAAAGATGTATGACGGTGAGCCCTATTTGGAAATTCTTTTTTAAATTTGTTGTGATGAACTATAGAGATTGGACACCGTATGCATCTCCGTATCGAAAATTTTTTCCTTTGCCAGGGGCTACAATCGGGTTGCCTAATTCTTCGATTGGACTTATCTGGGTAATATTATAAGTTGTTCTTATTTAACTTTGGGTTGTGTCAAGTTTTCACATGCTGGTCAAAATTGAATTGACTAAAATTTTAAATAATTGAACTTGACGGCTAATATTTGCTTTATTTATATCAAGTGAATGATTATTTGAACAAGTTAAACAATAAATTATAAATTCATAAAACTCTCAACAAAATCTTTTGTAAATCTAAATAAATAAATAACTGAATAAATTTTCAATTGCTATCTAATTATTTTATACAAATTAAATAAAAAAATATGCACACTGCAAGTAAGCTTCTAAGTAATCAAAAAATAAAAATAAGTACTTGTGATTGTACATAGGCGGTTTCAAGCACGAGATGGGAGATGGGAAGTGAGGTTCGCAAGTACGAGATTAGGGTTTACCATGTAATGTATACTAATAAGCACATATAATATATAAAATTATTTATAATAATTTTATAATATTTTATTTAAGGAGTTCTANAATATTAAAAATATAAAATTGCACCAAAATAATCTTAATTGTCCCCTGATCACTCGAGAAACTATAAAATATTTTTCCCAATCTTTATAATGTAGTTATGTATTTTTAAGTACTAAAAAGGTATTTTCCTTAATTTTTCATTAAAACAATTATAATAAACAACATAAAAATCATAAAAATGAAATGCTTATTTCTCTAAGTTCTTTGAACTTAGATATATTTAATAAAAATATAAAAATTTATTTTTGAATTTAAAGTATATTTTCTATTTAATTAATCACTAAAATCAATAAATAATTTTAACAATTAAACCTAAATTTAAAAAATCCTAAATTTTGGTCCAATTGGTTAGGTGAACCTCCTATAATTTTTCCATGAATAGAAACTTTACTTTGATTAATTAAATAAATTAACATTGAAAATTCCTATTTTTGAGCTAAAATAATTAATAAAAATAAAAAAAAATTCAGAAAACCATAATTTCTCCTCTCATGTTTTAACTAACCCATGAGTGAGATGCCTTAAAATTTCAAAGTTATTTGTGTTCAATTTAAGGAGTTATGAAGTGGAGAGCCTTAATGGCAAAATGGTAATTTTTGGATTTTGATGCCCTAATTAAAATTTTTGGTTAATTCAATTGGTAAATGGGTAATTTTGATCATAATAAACTCTTTTGAATGTTTGAAACATAATGAGTTAAAAGGTAGAAACCAACTTGTCACCTTTTCATTACAAGGGAAAAATTGTAATTTTTTTTTAAATTATTGAGGTTTGGAAGCGAGCTTAGTTGGATGATAATAAGATAGTGGGTTTAAGCTAGGAAGATAATAATTTACTCATTTGGAGCCCCTAATTGGTGATGAAATGATAAGTGTGATTTTTAATGAGAATTGAATTTCATTCCAATTGACATTCTGAAGATTATAAATCTATCAAGAAGATTAGATTTATGGGCTTAGTAGTGAGCTAGAATTGATATTTAAACATGTTTAATGAGGTATAGAGAAGAAAAACATTATCAATTAATGAATACATCTAAACGCAACAAGCCAACTTTGATCATGGGTACAAGATCTTTAATGACTTGAGCTTGCCCTTAGGAGCACCCACTTACATAACTCTTACGTGAAACGTCAAGTGAATCTCAGAGTACCCCACTCATGGGATAATTAAAATATTAAGATTCATTGAGAAAAAGTTAAAATATCACCACTCAATATAAATTCAACTTTGGATGATTAATTGTACATCATGATGAGTTCAAATGAACTCGAAGTGTTTTAACGGGTTCTAAAGTTTGCTAGGGATTATTCTCTGAACACTTTTATGACCTGTTGGATATTTTGAAGAACAGTTGAACTTATTATACTTTGCTCAAGAAAATCATCAATTAAAACTGTTAGGGATCCACCAAGTTATGTCTCGTGACTCGACAATTCACCTAAATCAATAGGAGTGCCCTACACTACTTATCATATACTAATATACCCAATGTTTAAGGATTTGAGTCTTCTCTAAGGTATTTAAATTATTATGAGCAACTAGGGATATTTTTTTTGCCACATATGGATAATTGGCTTGTGTAAGTATGAGGTTTAGTTGGTTAGGGAAATGACGATAATGCTAATGTGTGCTACAACGAGGGATAAAACGTGGGATTTAGAATATTATCTCCTACCTCAAGGACCTTTGAAAAAAGTTGACAATAAGGACTGATGATATTATTTGACAAATCTTAAGGAGATGATTGTCTCTGATACTCTTAGGTCGACAGTAGTCCTAGCTCAATCGAACTAATTAACCTTTGTACTACACCACTTTAAAAAATGTTTTAAATGAAATCTCTTTTGCCTGTTAAAGAAAATTTTATATGCAATTAAAATTAAATTTAAAAATTAAAACTAATAAAGGTCAACAGTTAATCACTTGGATCAAGGCCAGGACTGCCCTTAGTATATTATTAAGTTGGTAGCTTTCACCTAAGGTAGGGAAGCACACATTCCAGCTTTGAGCCCCCACCTATATCAATGTCATACATTTAGTCACGATCTTCTATATGTGACTACAGGTATTCTTTTGCTTGCTCAAATTTTTCTATGACTCATTTTTTCAACTTTTTAAATATGGATGCTCCTATTTACATTCTTGTATTTTATTCAAATTCCCTACAAATATATTATGCTTTATGATGTTAATCATGCAGTGAAAGCAGAGGCGCATGTATGCATTTAAATTTTATGCAATGCAATTTTATTTATTTACTTTACAGCATTTTCTTACCTGCATTTATTTACCTTACTTGAAAAACTATTCCAAAATAGAAAAGTTACAAAGCAAGTTTTTCAAAATTAAAACATCTTTTTCAAAAAAAAATTAAAAAAGCATAATACGTCTTTTTGAATTACATGAGTCCCTCGGATGAGGTAACCTACGGTTGCTAATGAGATCTCCCCAACTTAAACAAGCTTAACAACTCATTTAGACCTAGTAAATTTAAAAGAAAATAGTGGTACCATAATGGGGGAACCTTGGGATCCTAACCGGTGTCGCTCTAATCAACTTTAACCCCAACAAAAAAGAAATTTGAACAACAACAAAACTAAAGCATTGAAACATATATCGTTAAACCTTTTGAACCTTAAATAGGGAGTTGTCACTTTGACGATGAGTTTGGAGCTAACTCCGAGAGCAGTACAACGAAGATGTACAGAAGAACAACCTCGAGAGAACAGTGGATCTACAACAACAATCTTTTTTTTTAGAATTAAATAACAAGCCATAAGATTTTGAGATTATTTTCTTAGCATAACATAAATCCTCACCTTATTTTTAGGCCTTTGCACAATCATGTTTTGCAATTTAAGCCATAACTTGTCATAGGCTTCAAGATTATAGTTTGTAACTACATAAATCCTCTCATCTTCCAGGCTATTTGTATGATTGTGTCATGCAATTGTAAGCCTTAAATAATGTCAATAGGAAACATGAAAAATTTAATAAAATTTTCTCAAAATGGAAGCCAAACCATATGATAGCTTGGAAATTCATTAAGGTTCTCCTCAAAATTCTTGACATCCCCTAGTTCTTTTCCTTTGGATTCCATAAAAAAATGTTTCAAACTTGATCTTTTCTCGTTTGATACTCCTTTTTCTAACCTTGAAAGTACTAAACTTTAAGATTCTTGAAGAAAATATTTTTTTATCTAACTTGAGACTTTTCTTATGTGACTTCAGTCATTTAAAATATAACGAACTATAGGGGCTTGCCCTTATAGGAAACTTTAGAAACTAGATAAGGGAAGTTTGTTGGTCAACATAAATGGTTTCACGGACTAAAATTGATATCATAAAATTTTTAGTTTATTTAATCGAGCTTCAATAGTAAGTAATATGTCTATTCCTTGGAATAGATGCATTACTTACAGTGTTGTGCTTGTTTATTTAAACTATTGTCCATATACAATTGGTATGGTCTTGTCTTTTAAAAAAATAAATTATTAATTTAAAAATTATAATATATATAATGAATTAAAAATATTACATTCCAAATCTAGTGACCGACAATAAGGTTGTTATTAAAAAAGTTTATCTATATGATACTTTTAATTGAACAAAACAATAATTATAATTGCTTAAACCAATTTATAAAAGGAGGTCTCTAGCTCAACTTATAAGCATTTGATGTGTCTAGGTGAGTAGGATGTGGTTACATTGTTGTTGGGAGTTTGTTATGATAAAAAATTTTACATGGGCTCATTTGATAGAAAAAAGGTCAGGAAGTTAATTACCTCAGTTGTTTTGGATAATTCCATCTCCATGTGAATATAACTGGTCAAAGTGGGCCCAAACCCTTACGAGAGAGAAATAACTGAGTTTTGAGTTGAAATTTTTATATACTATTCTTGAGCAAATTAAATAATTTGGAATTGAAAATAACATTAGTTGAAGACCCAAGTTTATTTGAGGTTATTTTGAGGTAGTTATAGTTAGATTATAGTTTTATTAAGGAAATTATTTTTTTTTTGTCTTAATTATCATTGGCTCCAAGAGCCTTTAAACAAAGTCAAATATAGGTGCAAAAGTACTTTTTTGAAACCCATTAATGATATGGACAAAATAACTAAGTTTGTTGTCAAAATTAATAACACCATAAAAAATTTTTATGCGAGATCTCTTTCGTGCCTAGAAACCCTGCGTGTACAATTTTACATACAAAATAATGTCTTGCGACCACTGAATTGGTTTTCATGACTTTCATATGCAGTTATGAAGATCATGTAACTTAAGAAATATAATTTGGATCACCAGTTTATCTTGTTTACAAAATGGTAAATTTAGGGTTAATGATAATAATCTTCATTGATTAAAATTTGAATTAAAGAGTATTACATAATAATTATTCCAAATACTTTCCAAACTTGTTTGCATGTTAATTATAACTCATAATAATCGTCATATTTCTTTAGCAATGAAAAAATAAGTCCTATAATTTTGTTAAGAGAGAAAATATTAATCATAGGGTTTTAGTGACTAAAGCTATTTATAAGTTTGTCTATGATTTTGGCTAAAATTGATTGTGTTTGAAGAGTATTTTCATTAATTTTTATTTCTATCAAATTAAAATTTAATTTTATTAAGTTAGGATTTGTTCAAAATTAAGCTCAAATGAAGTCTAGAAGCTAAGAGAATATGGTTGCCCACAAATAAGGTCAACATTTTCTTATATATTATATTTACACATGCTCTTTAGAATTTTCAACTATTTAGATCTTAATATCCTAGATCATTACATAACAAGCACATATTTTCAAGAGTATTAGTTGTTGTTATTTCTTATAGTAGCTTTCTAATGTGTTTGAATGGAATCATTTCAATTATACACACTTCCTTTTATGCTCACATAACTAACATATAATCATAGATTTAATTTTTTATTTTATATATTTAAAATCCTGGTTGCTACATGCTCTCTGTCGGCACTATTTTTGGTGTGGGGCTTGCCCGTAAGAAGCTGTCGGTCATCGGAATTGAAATTTTAGTTTTGAAAAAGATGAAGTCAAACTGACCCCATAATTTTTATAGTTTAGATGACAGAGCAAATTACCTCAAATCCTATATCTATCCCGAAGGATGAACATAAGAATTGAGGGTGAGGCTCGATCAAATAAACTANCGTGCAATATCATTAAAAATAGTATAAAATAGGTATGAAAATCTCAACATATTTTCCTTTGGTTACTACCCTGTACTTTCTTTTATGTTATGGTTGTGAAATCTAATTAGTTTGTTTGTTTGCTTTTATATTTTTATCCACTGCATAGAAGTCTAATGAGACTCTATATGTTAAAAATTAAGAAAATTTTATGAGAATTAGTTTTACTCCTCTTTTTAATTTTTGTACTTATATAATTAGGGTATAAAAATTCCTTTAAGCATGTTATTTTTAGTTTTTATTCTTGCTTATATTTTTCTGATGTTAAACTGTTTTATCTTGTTAAAATTTTATGTTAGGGTGGGATGAAAAATAGTTTTCAAAGCTTGAATTTTATTTATTCTCAAATGTGCTACAAATGAATGTGATTTGAAAAGAAAAATGATCGTGTATACAAAGTTATATTAGGGAAGTAAAATTGTTATTGTAGAAATGATCAAGAAAGTTTAGTTAAAATCTATAGTGATGTGCAAAAACTTGAAGTTAAAAATTTTTATGTTTAGAAATGATAAATATTGTGTAACTATCTTCAGTAGGAGATGTTGTATATTTGAAAAATGTAGAAGGATTAGACTTTTGTTTTCAAAACTTAAATTTCTTTTATTAAAAGTTATTTTCAAAACTATTATTATATTTTTAAGTAAAGGACAAATATGAACTCTTTGCTTTAGGAAAGATAGAGTGGAATTATCTCAATGAAGTTACTAGAGAGCGAGCAACATTGAATTATTCCATTCAACAGTTTAAGCCCATCAACATTGGAGCTCTTATATTCTCCACTATCATTAGTTCTACTGCTGCCACTACTACTACAGGTTTGAGATTTGCTTCCTTAATCTTTTCTTTATGTGAGCATGCAGAAGTTAAATATGAAAGTTGGGAAGAGATGTTACAACCTTTGAAGCCCATTATAAGTGTGAATGTGAAGTCCTATTTGAGATTTTCTTCCTTAATATTTTCTTTATCTGAGCAAGCAAAAGTTAAATATGAAAGTTGGGAAGAGATGTTACAACCTCTGAAGCCCAGTACAAGTGTGAATGTGAAATCTTGTTCTAAACATTCAATTTTTTGTTACAGAGGAGGATTTTCTAGGAGTTACGTAATGTCTACATCTGTCGCTTCTACTTTTGGTTCTTCTTCCTTGAGACCATCTACATTGAGAGGTCAGTATTTTGGTACTGAATCTCAAGATCAACTATCATAGAGGATGAAGGATAATATAAATTTTACTGCGGGTAAGGTACAAAATTTAGAAAATTTTGTAGATCATATAGATGGATAAATGAGGAGACACAGTGATTATGAAAAGAAGTATCATTCCTCTTTCAAAAGATTCATTAGGAGTAACCAAGGAGTGGAATTCCCCTTCATATCCAAAATATCCTGACTATGAGCCTAAAGATTTTTGGGATACGGTGACACCAATGATGATGATGAGGAGTACTAAATTAATTTGAATTTGTAGTATTTGTTGTATTGTGATGTGTGAACTTTCTAATTTTTAGTTTGTGTAGTTGTTTGGACTATGTGATGTGTTAAAATTTTGTTTAGTTGTTATTGTGATGTTTATGTTTTTAATGGTATTATGTTTTGCTTATGTGGTAGTGATTGTGAAGTGTGTGTTTAGTGTGTTTAGTTAATTAGTATTAAACTTATTCCAGAGTATTAGGAAGGATAAGAATCTTACTAACTTTAACTTCAATTTCAAATTGCTACCCTGTACTTTCTTTTATGTTATGATTGTGAAGTCTAATTAGTTTTTTTGTTTGCTTTTATATTTTTGTCCACTGCATAGAAGTCTAATTAGACTCTATATGTTAAAAATTAAGAAAATTTTATCAAAATTAGTTTTACTCCTCTTTTTAATTTTTGTACTTATATAATTAGGATATAAAAATTTCTGTAAGCATGTTATTTTTAGTTTTTATTCTTACTTATATTTTTCTGATGTTAAACTGTTTTATCTTGTTAAAATTTTATGTTGGGGGTGGGGGTGAAAAATAGTTTTCAAAACTAGAATTTTATTTATTCTTAAATGTGCTACAAATGAATGTGATTTGAAAAGAAAAATGTTCATTTATACAAAGTTATATTAGGGAAGTAAAATTGTTACTATAGAAATGAGCAAGAAAGTTTAGTTCAAATCTATAGTGATGTAAAAAAACTTGAAGTTAAAAATTTTTAATTTTAGAAATGATAAATATTGTGTAACTATCTTTAGTAGGAGATGTTGTATTTTTGATTAATGTATAAGGATTAGACTTTTGTTTTCAAAACTTAAATTTCTTTTATTAAAAGTTATTTTCAAAACTATTATTAATTTTTAAGTAAAGGAGAAATATCAACTCTTTGCTTTAAGAAAGGAAGAGTGGAATTCAAAATCATTAGAGGTCTATTGAGATATAGTAATCCTTTCTTGTAAAAAAAGAGAGAAAAAAAGGCAACTCAAAAAGGGAGGAGAAGCTTGAGGATTAGTGCATAATCAAAATTTGATTCCACATCTGATCTTTTTAATGTATAAGATTTGAGAAAATCTTAAGCTTAAGGATATACTATAGTGAGTAAAATTATGCTTAATAAAAAATTTTTAAGAGGAGGAGATAGAATGCCTATACCCTATATTTGAAAATATCTACAAGTATTTCAAAACTAGATAGAAACTCATATTTTCATACCTCTTCATTTTAGAAATTTCTAAACTCTAAGTTGGTATCATTAACTAAATTTTTTTCTAAATTGGACTACTATATTTCTAGAATAAAATTTTAGAATATTATAAGGAAACTCGTATAAAAAATTTACTTATTTTGGTTTTTAAATATTTGAGTGTCACTTAAGGACAAGTAACAATTTAAGTTTGGGAGATTTTAATACCTCTGAAATATATAGTATTTATGTACACATTTTTATACCTATTTTTGAGATATTGTGCTTTAATGAAAGATATTTGTGTGTTTTTCTTTTAGGTACAATCAAAAAGATGAAAATCGTGAAAGGAATGAAAAAGAATCAAATTTAGATTAAAAAAGATGAAAAGGTGCAAAAGAGCTGTGGCGCCTAAGCGCCCAGAGCTGGCACTTAAATGCTAGCAATACAGAGAAGGTTGCGCCTAATTGTCAGGACCTCATGCTTAAGCACCAATGGCAGTTATTTGACGGTTTAATGAATTTTGAAAAAATTTGAAGAGATTTTTGAGGCAACTATTGACAAAAAATGGTGGTTATAACCACTAGGGATGAAAATATTTTAAAAGGACTTTTGAAAGGAGGCATCTATTGAACAAATCATCAAATATGGACACATTTTGAAGAGATACCAAGGCACCTCTTGGAAAACTATAAAAAGAGGGAGTTGGAGTGGATTAAGGTCTCTTCTAGTCTCTTAGTTGCTGGTCAAGGGAGACTCTTCTCTGCATTTTAAGAGAGAATTTTAGCACCATTTGCATTTACCTTTTCCTTTTCTTTTTAGTTTTTATTTTGAGAGTTAAGAGTGTTGTAAGAGAATAAGAGATTCAAAGGAGCTTCAAGAGTTTGGTGGAAGACTTGAGACAAGTTTCTATCTCTTATTACTACATTTGGTTTTAATTTAGACTTCTTGTTGGTTTAATAATGATTTCTATTTCTAAACTAGATTGTGGTTGTGTTTCCTCCATGAATTCTAAGTAGTTTTCTTTATCATTTTCCTTAAAATTATAAGTAAGTAAAGTTTTGGATGGAAGTTGTGGAAAGTATTGATCTTTAATGTCAGAAAAGGTTTTGATGATTTAAATCCATGCACTTCATTTACTTCTTAATTTGTCCCATTAAGTTGTTAAAATTTGTTGTGAGAACATGTAAGCTCCGTGATGGTATTTTCTCAGTCAACAATTGGTAAAAATCACATGAGATTTTCTGGATGAGAATGTAATTCATATGATTGAGTGCAAATAAATAGGGAAATAAACTTTGAAGGGTGTAGACGTAAGGACTTTAGAGTGATAGACTAAAGTCCCCAACTTGGTTTATTATTTTAGGTTTTGATATGAGATGTTAGCCCTCAGGTGGAAGGAGAAGAGGAAACTCTAGAGTGAGAGCTGGTATCTTACCTATCTAATTGGTCTTCAAAACTATTCAAACTCTTAATTAGTCAATGTTCTTTATAGCATCTCTAGTAAGGGTAACGAGTAATATTGCTTCTATTTGGCACAAAATAATTTGAATACTTCCACAACGAAATTCCTATACTTGTTACTGATTCATAATAAGGAAAAAGATATTTAATAATTAGTTCTTTTATCTTACAAAAACTCAAGTTATAATTGTTTAGTTGTTATTTTATTTTTTATTATAAAAAATATACAAGAAGAATTGAACCTTCATTCCTGTGATAATATCTATAGTTCGAGTAAGTGTCTTTTTAAAATAGAGTTTTGCTAAGTTTCTTTTTAAAATAGAGTTTTGCTATCTAATTCCAATGTGAGGAGTTAAATCAGTCCCTGTGGGTTTGATATTTTGCGCTTAATCAAAAATTCCTATATTAATTGATAATGATATGTATACTTGCACAGTATCCCAATATATAAATATACAAGTTTAACTTTTAATTTCTTTGGAGTCAAGTTTTTAGGTCTGTTGTTAATTACATTAAAGGTCTCAGATGAAGAAGTGTTGGAATCAACCATTTGTCCAAATGAATTTTCTTCAATTAGTGGAGGCACTTGAGGTCGGTTCATTCCAAATTGATCTATTTTACTTAGTATTGCTACAATCAGAGATGTAACAATTGAAAGCACATCAATATCATGCACATAACTATCTTTCTAGGATTTACCCTTTCAAAAAGTTATTGGAAATTGTTTGTAGCCATCTCTTCAATCAAAGAGTAAGACTCATCAAATGGCTTTGGCATGATTGAATCACCAGTGATAACATGAATAATAGAACTAATGGATCCTACTAAATCACTGTGAAAAGTTTAAATGATTGACTAATCATGTAGATGTGGGCACTTTGTAAGAAGTTTCTTAAATATATCCCATGCTTCTTATATCGACTCACCTTCATAATAACAAAATGATGTAATAAAATTCCTAAGTTTAGCAATTTTTGAAAGTGGGAAATACTTAACAATGCATTTTTGGGCTACGTCAGCCCAAGTCCTAATTGATCTAAGTGCTAATGAGTTTCATGTGTCTTAGGATTAGCTAAACCCCATAATGTTCTTTGCATGTTAGGATGTTCATTAGTTGGTATTTTGTTATCTAAATTGTTCTATGGAATATTTGGCATTATATACAAGTTAGTGAAGTCTTTTTTATTTTCTAATTTTTCTAGTAGTCATCTCTAGTTTTGAATCATTAGGTACAAGTCCTGCAGTTCCTGCACTACGCATACACAACTAAAAGTTTAACTAGTAAGTTTAACACAAATACACTTAGCAAATAGTCAGAAAAATCTTTTTGTTTGTTTTTTTAAACACACAAACAAGCACTTACAAAATAAAACTACAATATGATGTTTCAAATGTATGTTTAATTGATTCAATTAAAATTCTCCTAAAGTTCTTTACCATTGAGTCCGCGACAACGACACCATAATATTGATCCACCTCAGCAATTATCACAATAATGTAAGTCCTATTCATGGCACCAAAAAACTCTATCCACTCCCTAGAAACTTGATTGAATTATTAAATTTAGATGTTCTTGAACACTGAGATTTCTCATGCAAGTAGTAATATAGAGCTCTATTGAGTCTGGATTGTCAATCCCATAGAGAGCGAGGTAACAACTCCTTTAAGAAAAGTTTTATTCTACTACCTGTAGGTTTTAGTTTTGAATGTCGATTAAGATGGTCTTTTTAACAACTACTCCTAAATTATAAAACTAAGTCTAAAGCTAAATATCAAGATATAAAAGCTACTTTTCTCTTGTGATTGCATAAGTGGATTGTAGGATCAAATACTATGATTTTTTATTATGGATAGTGACAAATAAGCGAGTAAAGAAGTTTGGTTAACCTAGTTTTAATTCTTTAAACCCTAGATTGAATCCATCAAAAAATATTTCCTTATCTATTTTCATTACCTATAGTTTACTTTTATTATAGCCTATAGAATAATGTGAATACTCTAGTTGTTCTTTTACCGCTATTCTGAGTCCTAATGGATCACAACAAGTATAATAATACGTATGACTAGTATGAAAAGTAAATGTAACATAGAAGAATGCTCACCACATTGATATTAAAAACCAATTCAAGAAACATTCTACACATCCTATAAATCCTACTTATTCATCTAATAAGAAAGGTAAAGGATAACTACTCACAATGCATGAAGAACAACATATAAATCCTCATTATTTAATAAAGAAAATCCACTAAATATGTGTTTACAAGTAAAAAATAAATGACAACACAATACTTAGCTTTTCTCCTAGGAAAAGAGATGAAAAATCTCTTCAACAATCTATCCGAGTGCTCCCTGCAATGTTGTCAATGATCCCCTTATAGATTTATCTCAAGGCACCTCTCCAATCTCTCAAGAAAAGTGAAAATCTAAAAATCCTAAATCTACTTTTGAATCCTTTAGAAGGTTTCAAAATGCACTATGTCTTTCCTTGAACTACTTAAATCAACCCCATAACTCCCCAAATCCTGCTGAAACAACTGCAGAAAACTACCTAGGAACTGGCCAGTGCCTTGGCGCCACAGGGTTGACACATAAGTGTCGGCCTCTGATTTGCCTGACTGGGTTCTGGTGTCTAGTTTCCAAGTAAGTTAACATCAGGGGCACTTAGGTGGACTACCTTGGCATCCAAAGTCTAATGCCAAGGTGTCAATTTGCTGGTTCCAATATGCTTCATTTTGCTCCCGCTTCGCTCCATTTTGGCTTTGCTTCACTCGACATGTTTTGCATGTTGTACCTTTAAGACACATGCAAATATGTTTCTTTAAAGTGAAATTCCATTCATAAATAGGTGTAAAATATAAAGGAAATTGAGCATTCTTTAAGACATACCAGTTACCTCCTCTTAGATAAACAATCTTGTGGAGTAAAAGTGAGTATGTCATATAATTTGAGGAGCTGAGTTATTGAAAGGAATTTGGTGAAGATGTTGATGAGTTAGCCTTATAAGGTAATATGATGGAGTCTAATTTCATATGGGGTTATGTGATTACAAAGAAAAGGATCATGGTTCCGGTGTGAAAGATGAGATTGATTGCAAGAGCCGCTCTAGTGGTGTTGTCGCAGTATATTGTACTAGATGGGGAGGAGGAGATGTTGAATGCTTCAGAAAGATTTTGTAAACAAATTATATAAGTTGCTCCGGTGTCTATGGAATGATAATCTACTATAGTAAAAGATTGAGAAAACATTTGTTGTTTTTGGATAGTCTAAGTGTTGAGATTTTCTACTAAAAAAGAACAATACCTCATTGTGGAGCACCTATCATGTTGATCACTATCCCAATTAAAGTCGGAGTATGTATGAAGTTTAGATAGCATAGAATTCTCTTGATGATTTGAATGTGACAAAACAAAGGGCTATGCAAATGTTGACAAATGCAATTTAATGCAAATGTAATATCGAGCCTTATAATGGTGTGAAATTGAAGTGTTCCAGCTAACTACCTGTAATAGGTTATGTTGGGATATGGTTGTTGTGAGAAGGTATTGGTTGGTAATGGAATAAGTATTAGTTTGCAATTTGTAGGGCATGTTTGTCGTATAATAGATTTTATGTAAGTTATCTGAGAGAGAAGATAGGCATCACAAAAATGGGTTATTTGAAGTCTTAGAATGTAGAAATATGACCTAGTTCATTCAATTGGAAGTGAGATTTGAGGTCCCGTAATTTGTCCAAAATGTTTACAAAATCATTTCTTGTTAGTAGGATGTCGTCAGCATAGAGAAGAAGGTAGAGGCGTGTTTGATTCTAAGTGTAGATGAGAAAGAGGGATCTGTGGTGCTATGTGTGAAGCCTTTGCTCATGAGATGAGAGGGAAACATGGAATACAATTGTCTTGGGACATATTTGAGGCATTATAAGGATTTCTTTTTTATTCATACATGATGAGGATTTTAAGCATCTTGAAATCCTTGTGTAAAGTGGTGGCTTCAAGTGGGCCATATATAAAGGCATATGGAGGTTTGACCATCTGTGATGGAGAGCAACTATGGGGAGTATGCAAATTGTAGGTAGTTTGGAAACTGGATTAAGCATTTCATGATATTCAATTCTTATTTCCTATGTGAAACCTTGGACTACAAATTTTGCCTTATGTCATGCTATAGAGTGATACACCTAAAATATATAGTATTTTTAGACACATTTTTATACCTATTTTTTGAGATATTGCACTTTAATGGTAGGTATTTGTGTGTGTGTTTTTTGTAGGTAAAAGCAAAAAGGTGAAAAATGCTAAAAGGAGTAAAAAATGATCAAATTTGGAGCAAAAATGTGAAAATTGTGCTAAAGTGTTTTGGTGCTTAAGCGCTAGAGAAAAAGAGAAGACCGTGCCTAAGCACCCGAGGCCCCGGGTTTAAGCATCAAAGGCAGTTATGTGACAGTTTACTTCATTCTACCCAATTTTGAAGGGACATTTAAGGCACCTATTGACTAAAGAGGGTGGTTATGACCACTAAAAGTGAAAATATGGTTAGAAGACTTGTGAAAGGAGGCATCCTTTGGAGAATTCATCAAATTTAGACATATTTTGAAGAGTTACCAAGGTACCACTAGAAGATTTATAAAAGAAGGAAGTTGAGACTTTATGAAGTGTGCTTGTAGGTCCTAAAAAGTGTTAGAAAGGGAGAGTTCTGAGAAGTTCTAGAGATAGTGTGGAGGGATTTTTAGGCACCACAAATTTACTTTATCCTATTTATTTTTAGTTTTATTGTGAGAGTCAAGTGTGTTGTAAAAGAGAAGAGATTCAAAGGAACTTCAAGAGGTTGGTGGAGGATTTGAGATAAGTTTTTATCTTTTTTTTAAACTACTTTTGGTTTTAATCAAGACTTCTTATTAGTTTGACAATGATTTCTACTTTTAAACTAAAGTATGGTTTTGTTTTCTCCATGGATTTTGAGTAGTTTTCTTTATCTTTCTCCTTATAATGATAAGTAATTAAAGTGTTGGTTGAAAGTTGATGAGAGTATTAATCTATAATGTTGGAAGAAGTTGTGATGATTTAATTTCATGCACTTCATTTATTTCTTGATTTAGCCTATCTAGAGGTTAAAATTTGTTGTAAGAACATGTAAGAGCTGGGCTGGTATTGTCTCAGTCAATAATTGGAAAGAGTCACATGAGGTGTATGAATGAGAATGTTATTCATATGATTTAGTGCAAATAAATAGGGAAATAACCATTGAAGGGTGTAGAGTTAGAGGACTTTAAAGTGACAGGTTAAAGCCCCCAACTTGGTTTACTGTTTTAGATCTGATACGATATATTAGCCCCCAGGTGGGGGGAATTAAGGGAACTCTAGAGTGAGAGCTAGTATATTCTTTTCCTAGTTGGTCTTTAGAACTATTCAAACTTTAAGTTAGCCAACGTTCTTTATAGCATCTCTAGTAAGGGTAAAGAATATTTTTGCTTCTATTTGGCACAACACAATTTGCATACTTCCATAACAGAATTCTTATACTTATTACTGATTCTTGATGAGGAGAAAGATATTTTCATATTCAGTGCTTTTCTTTTACATAAACTCAAGTTATTTTCAGAAGTTGTAACTATTTTATCAAAATGTCAAAAATACCAAAAAGATTTAAATTTTAATTACTATAAAAATATTTATAGATTATGTAGTTGTCTTTTTAAAATAGAAATCTTGTTGTTCAATAGTGCATATTGCTAATTTTCTCTGTGGGTTCGATATTTAGGTCTTAATAAAAAAGTTCTATATTACTTAATAACGATACATATACTTGTGTAGTATCTCAATATATATAGAAATTAGAAAGTTAATTTCCTATTTTCTCCAAGATCAAGTTTTAGTTCTGTTGCAAAGTAAAGAAATAAAAGTGAAAAATATCATCAAAGACATTGTTATATTGTTGCATATAAGCAGTAAAGGGATCAAGTTTTTGGCGTCATTGCCGGGGAAAAATTGAAAGATAATTGATTAAAAGCAAATTTCTATTTTAGAAAGTCTTATTTAAACTTTAAAAGTTATTGTAGGGATATCTTATTTTATTATTTTATTTTGTGTATGTTTTGTTGTATTTTTTATTTTAATTTTTATGTTAGTGTACGCCTAGTTCAGTTTCTGAAGGACTAGTGCCCTAAGATTGTGAATTAGAGAAAACTGTTAAGAAAATTAGAAAAAAACAACAAAATTAAAAATTTTGAAAACTATAAAAAAATTTATAGAAATGACAAATCAAAATGATCAAAATGTTGAAATTCATCAAGAATATAGACCTTTACAAGATTATGCCAACCCTACAGTAGATGAACTTTATTTTAGTAATAAACAACCTACTATAGTGGCTAGTTCATTTGAACTTAAAACTGCTATTATCCAAATGATATCAAATAATCAGTTTAGGGGATCACCAACTGAAGATCCAAATTTACACCTTGCCAATTTTCTAGAATTGTGTGCTACATTTAAATATGACTGTGTATCAGATGATACCATAAGACTTAGGTTATTTCCTTTCTCATTGAGGTATAAAGCTAAGATGTGGTTGAATTTGTTAGCACTGATTTAGTACAAAAATTCCTTGCTAAATATTTCCCATTAAAAAAAACTGCGAAGCATAGAAATGATGTTACATCTTTTAATCAGTTTGAAGGAGAATCTATTTATGATGCTTGAGAATGATTTAAAGAAATCTTAAGAAAGTGTCCACACCATGCTATACCAGATTGGTTAATAATTCAAACTTTTCATAATAAATTAGCTCGATCTCTTTGCTGGTGGTTCATTGATGTCAAAACCATTTCATGAAGCTTATGTTTTAATTGAAGAAATGGCTACCAATAATTTTTAATGGCCTTCTGAAGGGTGAATCGTAAGAAAGTAGCCAATATTCATGAATCTGGTGCATTTACTATGGAAGTTAGACCAATTTAGAATGAATTTGTCTCAAACAATCTCCATGATTGAAGAAAATTCATTATGTCAAATGGTAGATTCTCTAGCAACATTAGAAACTATGAATGTCATAAATAACAAGCAAAATAACCCATATTCAAATTATTATAATCTAGGTTGGAAGAACCATCCCAACTTCAATTTGAATAATACTATGGGTGATAATAATCAGCAATGGGGGAACAATCAAGTAAAACCATTGGGAAACTTGAACAATCAAGGGAATAATAATTATAGATCTACCTATTCTCTAGGTTTCAGTAGTAATACACAATTTAAGGAGAAGAAGCTGTCTATAAAAGAAGTGGTTTTACAAATAGGAAATCAGTACAAAGTCAAGGAGCTACAACTAGAAATACTAAGAATCAACTTGGAAAAATCACAAATTCATTAAGTAATAGATGCCAAGGAACACTTTCTAGTAATACTGAAACAAATCTTAAAGACTAGAATAAAGAGCAAGTAAAAACCGTTCAACTTAGAAGCGAAAGAGAGTTTGAAGGTAAGGTTAAAAAAAACTGAAGTAGAGAGAAGAAATTGAAGAAACAAAAGAGGATGCTCCAAAAGATTTTGAAAAACTTATTTCTTCACTTAAAGTTAACTTAGAAAAACCACAACCTCCATTTCCTCAGAGACTTTGTCAACAAAAGTTGGATAAACAATTTTCAAAATTTTCTGAAAATGTTTAAGAAGATTACAATTAATATTCCATTTGCTGAAGCCTCAGAACAAATGACAAGCTATGTAAAGTTTATGAAGGATATTCTCAATAGGAAAAGGAAGTTTAAAGATAATGAGACTGTTGCAGTTAGTGAGGAGTGCAGCACAATTATTTAGAAAAAGCTTCCTGAAAAGCTTAAAGATCCCAGTAGCTATACAATTCCATGTGCGATATGAGACAGATTTTATGGGAAAACTTTATGTGATTTAGGTGCAAGAATTAACCTTATGCCATTATCAATATTTAAAAGAATGAGATTAGGAGAAATAACCACTACTATTGTAACTCTGCAGTTAGCAGATCGTTCGTTAACTTACCCTAAAGGATTTATAGAAGATGACCTAGTGAAAGTGGATCAATTTATCTTTCCTATTGATTTCATTATGTTGGATATGGAGGACAATAAAGAGATACCTATAATTTTGGGGAGATCCTTCCTAGCCACAGGAAGAGCAATGATAGATGTGCAGAAAAAAGAATTAATAATGTGCGTCAATGATCAAACTGTTATTTTAACATTTCAAAATCAATGAAGTATCCTGTGAAAGATAAAGATGATGAATGTTATAGAATGGATGTTATAAGATATCTGAGTGAATGTCATTTCAAAACTAATTATGAAGAAAAATCTAAAGTAAAAGATTTAGAACACGAGTAAGAAGAAGAATTAGATCAATGTGAAGATCTTTTTAAGGAAGATTCAAACTATGTTCGAGAAAGTTTTGAAATTTTGAATACAATAGAAAAAGATAAATCATTTTTTCCATCAATAGAAAAACCTCCAGAACTTGAGTTGAAATTACTTCCTGATCATTTAAAATATGCCTTTTTTATGAGATTCGTCTATATTACTAGTTACAATTTCCTCAAAGTTAACGATGGAAGAAGAAGAAAGATTGATAAAAATTTTGAAAAATTTTAAGAAACCTTTGGATGGACAATAGCTGATATTAAAGGAATCAATCGTTCAATTTGTATGCATAGAATTCATATGGAATAGAACTGCAAACCCAGGTTTGATACTCAAAAGAGATTGAATCCTGTAATGAAAGAAGTAGTAAAGAAGAAAATTTAAAGTAGTTAAATACTGGAATTATCTATCCTATTTAAGATAGTGCATGGGTTAGTCTAATTTATTATGTTCTTAAGAAAGGAGGGGTAACTATGACTGTGAATGAAAATAATGAGTTAATACCTACTAGACAAGTCACAGGGTGGCAAATATGCATTGATTATAGAAAATTAAATTTTGTTGCTAGTAAAGATCATTTTTCATTACCCTTTCTAGATCAAATGTTGGATAGACTAACTGGGCAAAAATACTTTTATTTTCTGGATGGATATAATGTTATCACCAAATACAAATAACTCCTAAGGATCAAGAGAAAATAACGTTTATCAGTCCATATGGTACATTTTCTTTTAAAAAAATGTCCTTTGGTTTATGTAATGCCCCTGCTATATTTCAAAGATGTATGATGAAATTTTTTTGTGATTTAATCAAAAAAGGGATTGATGTTTTTATATATGATTTTTCAGTGTTTGGAACTTCACTTGACTCATGTTCAGACCATTTATCAAAATTTCCTAAGCATTGTGAAGAAACAAATTTAGCCCTTAATTTGGAAAAATATCAATTCATGGTAGCGGGAGGAATTGTATTAGGACATAAAATATCATAAAATGATATGGAAGTAGATCCTGCTAAAACTCAACTGAATGCTAATTTATCTTACCCAACAAATGTAAGGGAAATTAAGAGTTTCTTAGGACATGTTGGATTCTACAGGCCATATATTAAAGACTTTTCAAAAATTGCTAAGTTTTTATGCCATTTACTTGAGAAAGATGCAATTTTCAATTTTAATGAAGAGTTCCTAAAAGCTTTTGAGTTATTAAAAAAAATAGTCACTGCACCAATTATAGTTTCACTAGATTGAGGAAAATCTTTTGAATTGATGTGTGATGCTAGTGATTATGCTGTTGGAGTTGTTTTATGATAAAGATATGATAAAATTTTAAAAGTAATTTACTATGCTAGTAAAACTCTTAATGAAACTTAAATTAATTATACAACAACTGAAAAGAGTTAGTAGCAATATTACATGTCTTTAATAAATTTAGATCATATTTAATTGGAACTCATTACGTAGTGCATACAGATCATTCTTCTATTAAGTATTTAATGAAAAAGAAGGATGCTAAACCTAGACTTATTAGATGATTCTTCTTTTACAAGAATTTGAATTTGAAATAATAGATCAGAAGGGAACTAAAAATCAAAATGCTGATCATTTGTCCAACTTGAGTTAGAAAAACCACTCAATTTTGAAAAAGAAATTAATGACATTTTCCTGATGAAAAAATGTTCAATATTAATGAGTGGTGTGTTATGTGGTATGCAAATATTGTGAACTTTCCTGTTAGTGATATTATACCTTATGGAATGACATACCAATAGAAGAGGAAATTTATTTTTGAAGCTGACTTATTTTTCGGATGACCCATTTTTATATAAATAAGGAAATGATCTAATTATTCGAAGATGTGTCCCTTTGGAAAAAAACTTATGAAATTATCCAAAAATGTTATAATTTTGATTTTGGAGGATATTTTGTATTGATAAAACAACATACAAAATTTTACAATCTGGATTCTACTGGCCTACTATTTTTAGAGATGTTAATTTTTATATTAAAACTTGTGATAGATGTCAATGAGCAGGCAATATTTCTAGAAGAAATGAGATGCCCGTCAATTATATGCTAGAAGTTGAAATATTTGATGTTTGGGGATTAGATTTTAAGATACCATTTATACCAGCTTTTGAAAATTTATATATATTGTTAGCTAAGGACAATGTATCCAAATGGATAGAAGTTGTTGCTTTATCTCGAAGTGATGCTCAAAGTGTTGCAAAATTTTTGAAAACGAACATATTTTATAGATTTTGGATGGTGAGATTTATCATAACTGATGAGGGAAGTCATTTCAGAAATGCCATAATTGAGAAATTATTAAAAAAATATCATATAAACCATAGAATTACCACTATTTATCATCCTCAAACAAGTGTTTGGCTGAATTATCCAATCAGGAAATTAAAAGAATTATGGAAAAATTTGTGAATCCAACAAAAATAGATTGGTCAGTCAAACTTGACTATGCTTTGTGGGCTTATAGGACTGCATACAGAACTTCTATAGGAATGTCCCCATATGTGCTAATATTTGGGAAAGCTTATCACTTACCAATTGAACTTGAGCATAAAGCATATTGTGCGATTAAAGAGCTCAATTATAATTTAAAAGATCCTGGTGAGAAAGGATTATTGCAATTAAATGAGCTTGAAGAGAAAAGAAATGAATCTTATGGAAGTGCTAAGATTTATAAAGAAAAGATGAAGATGTGGCATGATCAAATGATTCTTATTAAAAATTTTCAGGCAGGCTAACAAGTTTTTCTATATAATGCAAGGATAAGATTATTTCTAGGCAAACTTAAGTCTATGTGGATGGGCCCATTTGTAGTGATAAAAGTTTGTCCTTATCGAGCTGTGGATATTAACGATCCTAAAACTGAGAAAGTATTTAAACTGAATGGTCATAGACTAAAACCTTTTTTTAGTAAGGGATCAACATAAATTTAACAATCAAATAAAGTTGGGTCAACTAGAATAAGCATAGGTTACGTCGGGCTGACGACGTTAAACCAAGCGCTTTGTGGGAGACAACCCATAGTTATCATTGTGTTTTATTTTGAATGTTGTTTGTGTGTGATTAAAAAAATTTGGGTAGTATTTTTGAGTCTATTATGTGTTAGTATTGATTTTAAGACTTTATTTAGTGATCTAGACATGCTAAAATGAGAATTTGGACGTTAAGTTGACTGGTACAAAATTGATCACTGGCGCTTAAGCGCGGGAGTTAAAAATCATGTGCAAAATTCAGATTCTAGAAGGTTTAACCACCAATTGGTCGACTAAAATGTGTCAAGGCAATTATAGGACTTGCCTAGAAGTTACTAGAGGGATTTGAGCCTATAAATAGAAGGGTTTTGTGAAGGAATTTCACCTCAGATCATTTTTAGCCTTAAAAGTCTAAAAGAAAGAGAGATTTTGAAGAGATGTCTTCATGGGAGATGGATTTGAAGAAGATGGAAGAGTCCATGAGAAAGAGATTCATTAGTTAATGTGGATAAGAGATGTATAACAGTTTCTTAGCTGTTAGTATTGAAGGAATATCGAAAAAGATCAACAAAATTGAGACTAGCATGACTTTATTTGAGACAAAGGTAATTGAGATTCATGCACATCTAGAGCATATTGGATGGCAATTAAAATTGTAATTTAGCCATACTAGTTTTATAGAGGAAGCAGATAAGGCGATATATCTTAAGAATAAATGGATTGAAGAAGATAATATCAGAGCTCGTCACTACCGTCCGTTTTATCAACTTTATATTTTGAATGCTCAAGGAGAGACTAATGAAACACCAGAATTTGTCCCAACAAATGAAGAATGGAATTAAGTTCAGTGTTAAAGTTTGTCTATTATGAGTCATTGTTTAAATACTATTTTTGGAGTTTATGTTAGTTTGTTTAGTGTTTGTATTTAGAAGAATTTCTCATTCGAGACTATTTATAGTGAGAATTAAGTGTTATATGTAATTGTACTAGTTCATAAATGAATATAAGTGTTTGTTTTTTGAAAATTTGTAATATTTTTAGACTCAAATCAAATTAGTTATATTGGAGAATTTTGAGAAAGAGGAGAGTTAAGGCAGAGGAAAATAGTCATTTAAGTGTTATAAGACCATTTAAGGGTGGAATACTTAGGCTTATAGTGCATTTTACTTACGTTAAAAAAATATCAAAAATAGTGCACCGGCACTAAGTGCCACATTCTCGCGCTTAAGCGTGATGTAACCCGAGAGGCAGGCGCCTAAGCGCCACTAATCCATGCTTAAGTGCCGGTTCATGAAAACCAGTTTGCGAAGGGTTAAAAACGAAAAATAGCCTAAAAAATCGCCATTTTTATTCTCACCGTCACCTTCAACCTCTTGAGTTCACAATTTTGAAGTCTAGGGCAAGCATTTTCTTGAAGATTTCTTGGTGGATTTGAGCAAAATTTACTAGATTTGGATTTCTTAAGGTAAGAGCTTCACTTCTTTGTAAGAATTTTGGATTTTCATCATGTGTTTTGAGTACATTTGGAAGAACCTGGAAATCACTATTCATGGTGAAAAATAAGAAAAAATATATGAAAATTGCATAAGAAGTGTAGTTTATGCTTATAGAACTTAAGTTTAGTAGAATAGACTTAATTTTTGACGTTATTGTGGAATTTTATGAAATTTGTAGAATGACACCAAGAATGAGGAGGAGTAAAGGAAAGAGCCACTTTGATTCGAGCAAGTTTGTGAGTACAAAAGCTCAAGATAGGTATAGTGATGCTCTACAATCATGAAAACTTATCCAAGAGTGATGTTTCAAAAATCCTGGTGGATCCGTAGAAAATCTGATCGTTCGACTATAATGTCAACGATTTTGCTATTTTTTTGATGTTGTTGTTATTTCTGTAGTTAGGGAGTTTTTTGCAAACCTTCCCGAGGCTGAAGATGATCAAGTCATGGTTAGAGGAAAATTGGTACCTTTTTCACCAGAGGTAATCAATATGTTTTACTATCTACCACCTGATAGTTTGTGTTTTTATGTGAACCATAGTCCTACAGAGATGGAACTGGATGAGATTATTTCCTATTTGATTGTTGGAAGAGGACTTTGGAAAATTACAAATGAGAGAAGAGTCAACTTTTCCACCTCACAGTTAAGTGCACCTTTGAAGGCATGACACTACTTTATTTCAGCTTGTCTGTTACCGATGAATCATCTCAGTGAAGTTACCAGAGAAAGAGCAACATTGAATTATTGTATTCAGGAAGGCAAGCTCATCATTATTGGAGCTTTGATCTATCAGACTATCATCAGTTCTGCCACTGCCGCTACTACTGCAGGTTTGAGATTTGCTTTCTTAATCTTTTCCTAGTATGAGCAGGCTGGAATGAGATATGATAGATGGGAGGAAGTATTGTTGCCTCTAAATCCAATTACAAGTGTAAATGTGAAATCATATTTTGAGCATTCTATTTTTGGCTGGAGAGGAGGATTTTCAAGGAGTTATGGAATGACAACGTCTGCTGCTTCTAACTCTGCTGCTTCTACATCTAGACCATCTACCTCGCGAGCTTCTACTTCTATAGGTGAGTATAATGAAACTCAAAATCAATTATTGCAGAGGATGATGAATAATATCAATTATATTGCAGATAAGATACGAAATTTAGAAAGCTTTGCAGATCATATTGATGGGTATAATAGAAGGAAAAGTGATTAAGAAGAAAAATTTCATTCATCTCTAGAAAACCTCATTAGGAGTAACTAAGGAGTGCAATTTCCTCAATATCCTAGATAACCTGATTATGTGCCTGCAGATGTTTGGAATAGCGGTGATTCTGATGATGATGAGGAGGACTGATTTTTTTTTATGTTTGTAATATGTGATGGACTATGTAGTTTAGACTTGCTACATTTGCATTTGTGTACCTGTTTAGATTATTTCATGTGTTGGACTTTTGTTTGATTGTTATTGTGATGTTTTTGTTTGTTAGTATTTTTCTTTAAAATTCTAGGGTAGTGATTGTTATTGTGTGTTAAAGTATTGTGTTGGTTAGTTAAGGATTGAACTTGATTATATGTCTTGCGGAAAACTACTACCCTATATTTTTTTTTTATCTTGTTAGCGTGTTTGTTTTTATGTTGAGACTGTAAATCAAAGTTAGTGTATTAGTTTGTTTTTATGTTTGTACCCATTACTTAGAAGTTCTTTGAATCTCTACATGTTGAATTGAAATGAAAATGATAGAAAATTGATCAAAAATTTATTTTACTCCAGTTTTTAGTTTTATACTTCTCTAATTAGGGTATAAAAATTCTTGTAAGCATGCTATTTTAATTTTCATTCCTGCTTATATATACTTGCTGCTAAACTATTTAATCTTGTTAAAAATTTAAGTTGTGGGGGAATGAAAAATATTTTCAAAACTTCAATTTTATTTGTTCTCAAATGTGCTAAAAGTGAATTTGATTTGAAAAGAAAAATGATCATGCATATGAAGTTATATTAGGGAAGTAAAATTTGATTATAAAATTGAGTAAGAAAATTTAATTAAAATTATGAGCAATGAAGAAGAACCTTCAGTTAAAAATTTTGTGTAGAAAATGCTAAATATAGCGTAACTATCTTTAGTAAGAAAAATTATATTTTTAAAAAATTTAGAAATTTATACTTTTATTTTTAATACTTAAATTTATATTATTAAAAATATTTTTTAAAACTATTATTATATTTTTAAGTAAAAGATTTATATGAGGACTTTGTATTATGAAAGAAGAAGTGGAATTCAAAACCATTAAAGGCCTATCCAGATATAGTAATCCTTACCTAAAAAAGAAAAAAGAAAAGAAAAAGACAAAGAAAAGGAAAAAAGAAAAAAAAAAGAAAAAGAGAAAGAAAAAGAAAAAAAAAAGAAAAAAAGTAAGGGAGGAGAAGCTTGAGGATTAGTGTCTAATGAAAAATTGGTTCCACATTTGAACTTTTTAAAGTATAAGACTTGAGAAACCCCTAAGCTTAGGGATATAATATGGTAAGTAAAACTATTTTTAATAAAAATTTTTAAGTGGAGATAATAAAAGGACTAAATTGTAAATTTAGAAAATCTACAATTTATCTGAATTACATATGAACTCATATTTACATATTTTTTAACATTAAAAATTTCTACACTTAAGTTGGTCTCATTTACTAAATATTTTTTCTAAATTGGACTACTATATTTCTGAATCTAAATTTTAGTATCTCCTAAAGAAACTCATATACATATCATACTTATTTGATTTTTAAAGATTGAAGTGTCACTTGAGGACAAGTAACATTTTAAGTTTTGGGGATTTTGATAATTTTTAGACACATTTTTATACCTATTTTTTGAGATATTGTGCTTTAATGGAAGGTATTTGTGTGTTTTTTTTCAGGTATAAGTAAAAAGGTGAAAAAAGCTCAAAGGAGTGAAAAATGATCAAATTTGGAGAAAAAATGTGAAAATTGTGTTGAAGTGTTTTGGCGCCTAAGTGTCAGATCCAGCGCTTAAGCGCCGGTGAAACAGAGAAGGCCACGCCTAAGCGTCATATGTCCCGCGCTTAAGCGCCAGAGGCAGTTATGTGACCGTTTACTTCATTTTGCTGAATTTTGAAGGGACATTTGAGGCACCTATTGGCTAAAGAGGGCGGTTATGACCACTACAAACAAAAATATGGCTAGAAGACTTGTGAAAGGAGGCATCCTTTGGAGAATTCATCACATTTAGACACATTTTGAAGAGTTATCAAGACACCTCTTGGAGATTTATAAAAGAAGGAAGTTCAAACTTTTTGAAGTGTGCTTAAAAGTCCTGAAAAGTGTTGTGAAGGGGGAGTTCTGGTTTGGAGAGATTTTCGGCGCCACAAATTTACTTTATCCTATTTCTTTTTGGTTTTATTGTGAGAGTCAAGAGTGTTGTAAAAGAGAAGAGATTTATAAGAGCTTCAAAAGTTTGCTGGAGGATTTGAGATATGTTTTTATTTTTATTTTTAAACTACTTTTGGCTTTAATCAAGACTTTTTATTGGTTTGACAATGATTTCTACTTTTAAACTAAAATGTGGTTTGGTTTTCTCCATAGATTTTGAGTAGTTTTCTTTATCTTTCTCTTTAAAATGATAAGTAATTAAAGTGTTGGATAGAAGTTTAGGAGCGTATTAATCTTTAATGTTGAAAGAAATTGTGATGATTTACTTCCATGCACTTCATTTACTTCTTGATTTGGCCTATCTAGATGTTAAAATTTTTTGTGAGAACATGTAAGAACTGGGTTGGTATTATCTAAGTCTACAATTGGAAAGAATAACATGAGGTTGTATGAATGAGAATGCAATTCATATGATGTAGTGTAAATAAATAGAGAAATAATCTTTGAAGGGTATAGAGTCAGAGGATTTTAAAGTGACAGGTTAAAACCCCCAACTTGATTTATTATTTTAGGTTCTGATACGAGATGTTAGCCCCTAGGTAGAGGGAATCGAGGGAACTCTAGAATGAGAGCAAGTATTTTTTTTGCCTAGTCGGTCTTCAAACTATTCAAACTTTAAATTAGCCAATGTTCTTTATAGCATCTCTAGCGAGGGTAAAGAATATTATTGCTCCTATTTGACACAACATAATTTGCATACTTCCATAACAGAATTCCTATACTTATTACTGATTTTTGATGAGGAGAAAGATATTTTCATATTCAATGTTTTTCTTTTACATAAACTCAAGTTATTTTTAGAAGTTGTAGTTATTTTATCAAAATATCAAAAATACCAAAAAGATTTGAATTTTAATTACTATAAAAATTTCTATAGTTTAAGTAATTATCCAAAATAGAAAGTTTGTTGTTCAATAGTGTATATTGCTAATTTTCCCTGTGGGATTGATATTCAAGTCTTAATCAAAAAGTCCTATATTACTTGATAATAATACATATACTTGTGTAGTATCCCAATATATATATATACATATATGTATATATATATGTATACATATATGTATATATATATGTATACATATATGTATATATATATGTATACATATATGTATATATATATGTATACATATATGTATATATATATGTATATACATATATGTATATATATATGTATACATATATGTATATATATATATACATATATGTATACATATATATATATATATATAAATTAAAATGTTAAATTCTTATTTTCTTCAGGATCAATTTTTTAGTTCTATTGCAAGGTAAGGAAACATAAATGAAAAATATCATCAAAAACATTGTTATACTATTGCATATAAGCAGTAAAGGGATCATAGAGACATCTGATTGTGATTTAATTTTGTAGGTCTAACGACATCTGATGACTTTTTGTTGAGGTGGAGGCAGACAAGGACCCAAGTGCCTTGTGTGTTAATGTACTTGAAATTCAACAGTTATGGTCTGGTTCCAATGTTGATATTAGACATTTTGGAATTAATAGGTTGGGCTAGATCAGGAGTTAATGTGTGTGCTCAGACCAAAATTTTGTTTTGGTTTTGATTGACCTATTTAAGATCTAGTTAGCATTGAACTTTTTTGTTGGGAGGATGAAGATTGTTAGCTATAAGTGGGCTAGCTAGGGGAGTAGAAGTTAGCGAAAGGAAATAATAGGGAAGGTGTTCTTGCAAGAATGTTTAAAAGAGAGTGTGAGTTAAAGTGTTGTTTGATGTTTTAGTGGGTGTTAAAAGGGATGGTGGTAGATTTGATGGTTGTGTTGATGTCGTGGAAGTGTTGGAGAGATAAGGGAAGGAGTGCTCATTGAAAATGTTATGCCTAGAGAAGATTATTTTGTTGTATGATGGTTGGTAGCATTTGTATGCCTTGTCAAGTGATGGAAAGCTAACGAACATGCACAGTGGAGCTGTTTGCTGTAATTTGTATGGTGTGAAAGTTTTTTGCCATGGAAAGCAGAAGCATCCAAACAATTTTATATGTTTGTAGGATGTTGGTTTTTCAAGAAGAAGTGTGGGGTATTTTCATTTGTAAGTTTTGGCTTGGCATCCTACTAATTACATAGGGTGTTGTAAGTAGTGCATCGGTCCAGAAGGAAGGTGTGGTATGTGAGCAATTAGAAAGACTGATCTGGTTATTTTGACAAGGTGTCAATGCTTTCTTTTTGCAAACTCATTTTTTTTTAGGCAAGAAGGAAAACTTTATTGATGTAAAATGCTGTGATAGGAGAGATATTGCTGGAAAGTGTGAGATTTTTTTTCTCCACTTGCATCAGATTGTAGATATTTAATGTCACTAAGAAATTGATTTTGAACCATTTAATGAAAGTGCATAACCTTAGAGAAAGTTCCATATTTGGCAAACAATGGAAATATCCAACTATAACAAGGCCATCAATGAATACTATATGATATTTATATCCTTGTGGTGAGGTAATCAGAGCAGGTTCGTTAATGTCTGAGTGAACAATATTAAAAAGAGTATTCAACTTAAAACAGGCTCGGTAAATGTTTGTTTGTGGCTCTTAGCTTAAGTATATTGATTATAGAAACTTGGAGAAGTAGTAATGTGGAGATTTGATGTATGTTGAAATAACAACAGTAGCATCTTTGTGGGGATATCCTAGCCTTTGAAGCAATAATGGAGAAGATGAGAGATATTTGAAGAGTGGTGAAGATTGGAATAGGATAGATACCATCTCAGCAAGGAATATAGTTCAATTAGTCTTATGCTCAGTAATAATGAATCTAAATATAATGAAGGAGATTTGATAAATGTTACCTACTGTTAGCTTATGAGCAAAGATAATATTGTGAGATAAATAAGGAGAATGTAGAAATTTAAGTATGATGAGCTAATGGTAGGGAGTGAATATCAGCCTTTTTCTATGATGAGTTATTGGGAAGGTGTTTCCATCACCTACGATCACTAGTTCCTTGCCTATATAGGCGAACGGCTGCTGCAGATTGAAATAATTGACAGTGAGATGAGTAGTAGTATCTGAGTCAAAAATCCATTTAGTGGATGTCTAGTTTTGAGAGGTAACAAGATTTGTATCTGTCTTATGTGAATGAAAGGATTCAAAGCTTGTATCGTGCCAACGTGTGAGAGTTGTGTGTCCATACTTACTATAAATTTGGCTCATTATGGTGGGATTGTTGGAGCTACCTCCCCTGCTGTTAGAATTGGCATTGCCTCCTTTACAATAGGAATTGGAGTTTGATTTGTTACTATGTCTGAAGGAGTTTCAGCCAACTCTGGTTTTGGTGCGAAGAGTCTTAGTTACAGATGTTGCAGTATCTTTTTTTTGTTTCAGCATTGATATTCACTTCTTCACTGCACAATTGGAAGTGGAGATCATCCAGTTTGATGGGATTTGACCTTGTTTGAATTGAGGTTATGAATGATTGGTACGAGGAAGGAAGGTTGTTGAGGATATAGAGAAGCATGTCCTCGTTCTCAACATTACCACTAATAGCGTCGATGTTATCTACTAATGCTTTTATCTCAAGTTGATATTTATATATGGTGGAGTTTTTCATGAAAATGTGATTTAATTCATTTTTTAGATGTTTAACCCCTTGATCGATTTTGATATTGGAATCGCTTTGCCTGGGAATTCCATATTTCAGTGGTAGATTGCAAATTTCATATGCAGGGTAGAATGGCTGGAGAAATGGTAGAGGATTTTGTAGTGGAGTGGTTATAATCAATCAGTTGCCAGACCTGATGTTGAGAGTTTGGAGAAGGTGAGGTGCTGGGCAAGTGAATGATATGTTAAGGAAGGCTTTGTTCCAGTTGGCCTTGAACAATATCTGAAACTGGGATCGACATTTGGAGAGTTCTCTACATTGAGTTAAACATTTGCTATAGAATGCATATTAAGCATAAGAAAGTTAAGGAAGGAAGGGATCGCGATCTTTAACATTATGGAGAGTTGAGAAGCCATGATTTTGCTAGTAGATAATTAAAACATGATTAGATTGGGTAGGGAAGAGGAAGAAGGGACGTAGAAGGGGTTGCCAATGATACTAAGAGAAAATAAGTATATAGCAAAGGTCTGAATATATATGTATTGTATATTAATCAACAGTGTTTATAGTTATAACTATGCTAAGGGTATGAAAAGTGAAGATTCTAAAGAGTGAGACACCACAGAGCGGTTACAAGCCAGGGAGGAGTGTTGTCATTTTGGTGCATGGTGGACCACTAGTTGTTATCTGTCTATAAGCTTACATAGCCTTTATGCAAAAATAAAATGTAAATCCTACCCTATTGTTTTGAATTTTCTAGAAAACAACAAATAAAACTATTCTAAGAAAAAAAAACAAAATGTATATTAAAAAATAGTCTGTAGAATTCTCTAGACAATCTAGCGGTCTAGTTAAAAAAAAAAATAAACTCAGGATCATTCCTCTGACAAAAAGTTACAATGCATTATGAACTTGACTAACTGATGACCACCAGCCAGCCGATGGATTACCGATCGACTAAAAGCCATTGTGGCGACCAAAGGGCTGCCCTGGCCAACAATATATAGGCTTCCACATAAACAATCGAACAAAGGCCTAACCCCCCGACATGCTAACAAGTATCAACATGAGGATATCTCAACAGCTCCCTCTATAATCTTCAGAGGTCACCATGGAATAACAATCAGGCAAGCCGACCTGACGCCCTAAGGCTGATCGGGTTCCCTATTCAAAACCGAGCGGCTTCCCAGAACGAAGGTTGACCAGTGTCCAGACAAATTAGCCGAGCAACTCCAGCTTGGTTGATTGACCCGTGAACCTGCCGAGCAGAAGGTCAATGCACATGAAAATGTGTCAAATTAAGTTATGAATATGAAAAGACACACCAAAAGACAAGAATATTCTTTAACGCCCTTATTAAAGTAGGGCAAACATGTAATTTTCATAATCGTTTTTTTATCTCATATAATAGGGAGTCCATAGCATTTATTGAGAGCTTTTTGATCCTCTCTAGATCCATATTTTGTAGGGAAAGTCCCTCTAATTTTTCCTCTTATAACCCCCACCTTCAATATATAAACAGCGTAGTTCGCCCCTACGGGACAAGTCTATGTGTAATCTTTTTTTTTCTTTCTCCCTCTTTCTCTCTCTACCTCTCTAACATGGTTTCTACCTCTCTTATCCTTGAGCATGTCTCATAGGATAAATCTAGATTCAACACATGATAAATCCAAAATTCGGTCAATATAAATTAGGTAAAAAAAATAAAAAGATACATTTAAATTCTCAAAAAAAAAATGTTAAAAATGTGATTATATGAGTAAACTGTTCTCTTAAAATTTTTGGTTTAGTTAATTTAGTATTAACGTGTCTATCAAAATAGTAAAAAATTCCTTTAAATTTTATTCAATATGTTTTTTTTTTAAAGTATATTAATGGCTATCAGAAATCATACTTAGTTTTTTACAGATACCAGTGGACCTGGTTGATTTTACAGATAAAGAGCCATGCTCCGTTCATCAATGAAATGTATTTAAAATTAACACAATAAAATGCCAAATCTTGCTGATTGAATCAATAAAAATTATGAATATAAAATATTTGAAAATATCTGTCCCGTAGATATGAATCTCCCCGAGAAGCTTCAAGTATCAATTTAAAAATATTCCGCCCTTAAATAATCGTTTTCTTCGTTCCNCTGGATATAATAAGAGGAATAAATTCTAAATTTGGAAAATCTACAATATTTCTGAATTAAATATGAACTCATATTTTCATTAACACTAAAAATTTCTACAATTAAGTTGGTCTCATTTACTAAATATTTTTTCAAAATTGGACTACTATATTTCTAAATCTAAATTTTAGTAACTCCTAAAGAAACCTAATACATTTATTTGATTTTTAAAGATTGAAGTGTCACTTGAGGACAAGTAACCTTTTAAGTTTGGGGGATTTTGATACACTAAAATATACTGTATTTTTAGACACATTTTTATATCTATTTTTTGATATATTGTGCTTTAATGAAAGGTATTTGTGCCTTTTTCTTTTAGGTGCAAACAAAAAGGTGAAAAAAACTAAAAGGAGTGAAAATTAATCAAATTTGGAGAAAAATGAGAAAATTGTGCTGAAGTGTTTTGGCGCCTAATTGTCAGATCCGATGCTTAAGCGCCGGTGAAAAAAAGAAGGTCGCATCTAAGAGCCATAGGCCCCACGCTTAAGCGCCAGAGGTAGTTATGTGACCGTTTACTTCATTTTGCCAAATTTTGAAGGGACATTTGGGGCACCTATTGGCTAAATGGTTATGACCACTAGAAACAAAAATATGGTTAAAAGACTTGTGAAAAAAGGCATCCTTTGGAGAATTCGTCGAATTTAGACAGATTTTGAAGAGTTACCAAGACACCTCCTGGAGATTTATAAAAGAAAGAAGTTGAGGCTTTTTGAAGTGTGCTTGAAGGTCTTGAAAAGTATTGGAAAGGGGGAGTTCTGAAAAGTTCTAGAGATAGTTTGGAGAGATTTTCAGGCACCACAAATTTACTTTATCGTCTTTGTTTTTTGTTTTATTGTGAGAGTCAAGAGTGTTGTAAAAGAGAAGAGATTTAAAGGAGAGTTTGGGGGAGGATTTGAGATAGGTTTTTATATTTATTTTTAAACTACTTCTAGTATTAATCAAGACTTCTTATTGGTTTGACAATGATTTCTACTTTTAAACGAAAATATAGTTTTATTTTCTCCATAGATTCTGAGTAGTTTTCTTTATCTTTCTCCTTAAAATGATAAGTAATTAAAGTGTTGGATAGAAGTTGAGGAGAGTATTAATCTTTAATGTTGGAAGAAATTGTGATAATTTACTTCCATGCACTTCATTTACTTCTTAATTTGATCTATCTAGATGTTAAAATTTGTTGTGAGAACATGTAAGAACCGGGCTAGTATTGTCTCAGTCAACAATTGGANTTTGATTTCGTTGCAAAGTAAAGAAACATAAATGAAAAATATCATTAAAGACATTGTTATACTGTTGCATATAAACAATAAAGGGATCATAGAGACATCTCATTATAATTTAATTTTGTATGTCTAACGACATCTGATGAGGTGGAGGCAGACAAGGACCCAAGTGCCTTGTGTGTTATTGTACTTGAAATTCAACAGTTATGGTCTGGTTCCAATGTTGATATTAGACAGTTTGGAATTAATAGGTTGGGCCTGATCAGGAGTTAATGCATGTGCTCAGACCAAAATTTTGTTTTGGTTTTGATTGACCTATTTAAGATTTAGTTAGCATTGAATTTTTCTGCGGGGAGGATGAAGATTGTTAGCTATAAGTGGGCTAGCTAGGGGAGTAGGAGGTAGCCAAAGGGAATAATAGGGACGGTGTTGTTGCAAGAATGTTTAGGACAGAGTGTGAGTTAAAGTGTTGTTTGATGTTTTAGTGGGTGTTAAAAGGGATGGTGGTAGATTTGATGGTTGTGTTGATGTCGTGGAAGTGTTGGAGAGATAAGGGAAGGAGTGCTCATTGAAAATGTTATGCCTAGAGAAGATTATTTTGTTGTATGATGGTTGGTAGCATTTGTATGCCTTGTCAAGTGATGTAAAACTAGCGAACATGCACAGTGGAGCTGTTTGCTGTAATTTGTATGGTGTGAAAGTTTTTTTCCATGGAAAGCAGAAGCATCCAAACAATTTTATATGTTTGTAGGATGTTGGTTTTTGAAGAAGAAGTTTGTGGGGTATTTTCATTTGTAAGTTTTGGCTTGGCATCCTATTAATTACATAGGGTGTTGTAAGTAGTGCATCGGTCCAGAAGGAAGGTGTGGTAAGTGAGCAATTAGAAAGACTAATCTGGTTATTTTGACAAGGTGTCAATGCTTTCTTTTGGCAAACTCATTTTTTTTAGGGAATAAGGACAACTTTATTGATGTAAAATGCTGTGATAGGAGAGANAGTATGTTCTTTGCCTAGTCAGTCTTAAGAAGTATTCAAACTTTAAATTAGCCAATGTTCTTTATAGCATCTTTATTAAGGGTAAAAAATATTATTGTCCCTATTTGACGCAACATAATTTGCATACTTCCATAACAGAATTCCTATACTTGTTACTGATTTTTTATGAGGAGAAAAATATTTTCATATTCAGTGCTTTTTTTATATATAAACTCAAATTATTTTTAGAAGTTGTAACTATTTTATCAAAATATCAAAAATGATAAAAAGAATTGAATTTTAATTACTATAAAAATTTCTATAGTTTAAGTAATTGTCTAAAATAAAAAGTTTGTTGTTCAATAGTGCATATTGATAATTTTCCCTATGGGTTTAATATTCAGTTCTTAATAAAAAATTTCTATATTACTTAATAATAATACGTATACTTGCGTAGTATCCATATATATATAAATTAAAANTTATACCTATTTTTGAGCTATTGCGCTTTAATGAAAGATATTTGTGTGTTTTTCTTTCAGGTATAATTAAAAAGAAGAAAATGGTGAAAGGAATGAAAGGGATCAAATTTAGATTAAAAATGATGAAAAGGTACAAAAAAGCTGTGGTGCCTAAGCGCCCAAAGCTGGCACTTAAGCGCTAGCAATACAAAGAAGGTTGCGCCTGATTGTCAGGACCTCACGCTTAAGCACTAATGGCAGTTATTTGGCGGTTTAATGAATTTTGACAAATTTTGAAGAGATTTTTGAGGCACCTATTGACGAATAACATTGGTTATAACCACTAGGGATGAAAACATACTAAACGGACTTTTTAAAGGAGGCATCTCTTGGAAAAATCATCAAATATGGACACGTTTTGAAGAGATACTAAGGCACCTCTTAGAAAACTATAAAAAGAGGGAGTTAGAGTGGATTAAGGGCTCTTCTAGTCTTTTATTTGCTGGTCAAGGGAGACTTTTCTTTGCATTTTAAGAGAGAATTTTAGACGCCATTTACATTTACCTTTTCCTTTTCTTCTTAGTTTTTATTTTGAGAGTTAAGAGTGTTGTAAGAGAAGAAGAAATTCAAAGGAACTTCAAGAGTTTTGTGGAAGAATTGAGATAAGTTTCTATCTTTTATTACTACATTTGGTTTTAATTTAGACTTCTAGTTGGTTTAATAATGATTTCTATTTCTAAACTAGATTGTGGCTGTGTTTCCTCCATGAAATCTAAGTAGTTTTCTTCATCATTTTCCTTAAAATTATAAGTAAAGTTTTGGATGGAAGTTATGGAAAGTATTGATCTTTAATGCCGGAATAGGTTGTGATGATTTAAATCTATGCACTTCATTTACTTCTTGATTTTTCACTATAAAGTTGTTAAAATTTGTTGTGAGAACATGTAAGATCTGTGATGGTATTGTCTCAGTCAACAATTGGTAAAAATCACATGAGATTTTATGGATGAGAATGTAATTCATATGATTGAGTGCAAATAAATAGTGAAATAAACTTTGAAGGGTGTAGAGTTAAAGGACTTTAGAGTGATAGACTAAAGCTCCTAACTTGGTTTATTGGTTTAGGTTTTGATATGAGATGTTAGCCCTTGGGTGGAATGAGAAGAGGGAACTCTAGAGTGACAGCTGTTATTTTACATATCTAACTGGTCTTCAAAACTATTCAAACTCTTAAATAGTCAATGTTCTTTATAGCATCTCTAGTAAGGGTAATGAGCAATATTGCTCCTATTTGGTATAAAACAATTTGAATACTTTCACAACATAATTCCTATACTTATTACTGATTCATAATAAGGAAAAAGATATTTTATATTTAGTGCTTTTATCTTACAAAAACTCAAGTTATAATTAGTTAGTTGTTATTTTATTTTCAATTATCAAAGTATCCAAGAAGAATTGAATCTTCATTCCTGTGATAATATATATAGTTCGAGTAAGTGTTTTTTAAAAATTGAGTTTTGCTAAGTGTCTTTTTAAAATAGAGTTTTGCTATCTAATTCCAATGTAAAGAGTTAAATCAGTCCCTATGGGTTCGATATTCGGCACTTAATAAAAAATTTCTTAGATTAATTGATAATGATATGTATACTTGCACAGTATCCCTATATATAAATATACAGGTTTAACTTTTAATTTCTTTGGAGTCAAGTTTTTAGGTCTGTTGTTAATTACATTAAAGGTCTCAGATGATGAAGTGCTAGAATCAACCATTTGTCCAAATGAATTTTCTTCAATTAGTGGAGGCACTTGAGGTCGATTCATTCCAAATTGATCTATTTTACTTGGTATTACTGCAATCAGAGAAGTAAAAATTGAAAGCACATCAGTATCATGAACACTAGTTATCTTTCTAGGATTTACCCTTTCAAAAAGTTATTGGAAATTGTTTGTAGCCATCTCTTCATTCAAAGAGTAATACTCATCAAATGGATTTGACATGACTGAATCACCAGTGATAGCATGAATAATTGATATAATGGATCCTAATAAACCACTGTGAAAAAATTAAATGATTAACCAATCATGCAGAGCATGATGTGGGCACTTTGCAAGAAGTTTATTAAATATATCCCATGCTTCTTATATTGACTCACCTTTATATTGACAAAATGAGGTAAAAAAATTCCTAAGTTTAGCATTTTTTGAAAATGGGAAATACTTACAATGCATTTTTGGGCTACGTCAGCCCAAGTCCTGATTGATTTAGGTGCTAATGAGTTTTATGTGTAGTAGGATTAGCCAAACCTCTTAATGGTCTCTGCATGTTAGGATGTTCATTAATTGGTATTTGGTTATCTAAATTGTTCTATGGAATATTTGTCATTATATATACAAGTTAGTGAAGTCTTTTTTATTTTCTAATTTTTCTAGTAGTCATCTCTAGTTCTGAATCATTGGGTACAAGTTCTGCAGTTCCTGCACTACGCATACACAACTAAAAGTTCAACTAGTAAGTTTAACACAAACACACTTAACAAATAATCAAAAAAAACTTTTTTTGTTTTTTTTTAAACACACAGACAAGCACTTACAGAATAAAAATACAATATGATTTTTCAAATGTATTTCTAATTGATTCAATTAAAATTCTCTTAAAGTTCTTACCGTTGAGTCCCCGACAACGACACCAGAATATTGATTCACCTCAGCGATTATCACAATAATGTAAATCCTATTCACGGCCCCAAAAAACTTTATCCACTCCCTAAAAACTTGATTGAATTCTTAAATTTAGATGTTCTTGAACACTGGGATTTCTCACGCAAGTAGTAATATAGGGCTCTATTGAGTCTGGATTGTTGATCCCATAGAGAGCGAGGTAACGACTCTCTTAAGAAAAATTATATTCTACTATCTGTAGGTTTTAGTTTTGAATGTAGATTAAGATGGTTTTTGTATCAACTACTCCTAAATTACAACACTCAGTCTATAGCTAAATATCAAGATATAAAAGCTATCTTTCTCTTGTGATTGCATAAGTGGATTGTAAGATCGAATACTATGAATTATTATTATGGCTAGTGACAAATAAGTACGTAAAGAAGTTTGGTTTACCTAGTTTTAATTCTTTAAACCCTAGATTGAATCCATCAAAGCATATTTCCTTATCTATTTGCATTACCTATAGTCTACTTTTATTATAGCCTACAGAATAATGTGAATACTCTAGTTATTCTTTTATCGCTATTCTGAGTCCTAATGGATCACAACAAAGTATAATAATATGTATTACTTGTACAAAAAGTAAATGTAGCATATAAGAATGATCACCACATTGATATTAAAAAACAATTCAAGAAACATTCTACACATCCTATAAATTTTACTTATTCATCCCCAGAGAAAGGTAAAGGATATCTACTCGCAAGGCATGAAGAACACCATATAAATTCTCATTATTTAACAAAAAAAATCCACTAAATATGTGTTTACAAGTAAAATATAAATGATAACACAATACTTAGATTTCCTCATATGAAAAGAGATGAGAAATCTCTTCAACAATCTATCTGAGTGCTCCTTGCAATGTTGCAAATGATCCCCTTATAGATTTATCTCAAGACACCTCTCCAATCTCTCAAGAAAAGTGAAAATCTAAAAATCCTAAATCTACATTTGAATCCTTTAGAAGGTTTCAAAATTCACTAAGTCCTTCCTTGAACTATTTAAATCAACCCCATAACTCCCCAAATCCTGCTGAAACAACTGCAGAAAACTACCCAGGAACTGGCCAGTGCCTTGGCGCCATAGGGTTGACACATAAGTGTCGGCCTCTAATTTGCCTGACTGGGTTCTGGAGCCTAGTTGCCTGGTAACTTAGCATCAGGCACTTAGGTGGACTACCTTGGCATCCAAAGTCTAATGCTAAGGTGGTCAATTTGTTGGTTCCAATATTCTTCATTTTGCCCCCGCTTCGCTCCATTTTGGCTTTGCTTCACTCGACATGTTTTACTTGATGTACCTTCAAGACAAACATGCAAATATGTTTCTTTAAAGTGTAATTTCATTCATAAATAGGTGTAAATATAAAGGAAATTAAACATTCTTTAGGACATATCAGTTACCTCCTCTTAGACAAACAATCTTGTGGAGTAAAAGTGAGTATTTCATATAATCTGAGGAGTTGAGTTATTGAAAGGAATTTGGTGAAGATGTTGACGAGTTAGCCTTGTAAGGAAACATGATGGAGTCTAATTTCATGTGGGCTTATGTGATTACAAAGATAAGGATTATTTTTCTAGTGTGAAAGATGAGATTTATTGTAAGAGCCACTGTAGTGGTGTTGTCGTAGTATATTGTACTAGATGAGGAGGAGGAGATGTTGAACGCTTCAAAAAGATTTTGTAACCAAATTATATTAGTTTCTCTGGTATCTAGAAAATAATAATCTACTATAGTAAAAATTGAGAAAACATTTGTTTTTTTTGGATAGTCTAAGTATTGAGATTTTCTCCCAAAAAAGAACAATACCTCGTTGTGGAGCACCTATCATGTTGATCACTATCCCAATGGAAGTCAGAGTATGTATAAAGTTATAGGTTTTTGGTGGAAAGGTGAATGGTATGGTTGTTTAAATAGCATAGAATTCTCTTGATGATTTGAATGTGACACAATAAAGGGCTATGCATATGTTAACAGATGCAATTTAATGCAAATGCAATATCAAGCCTTATAATTGTGTGAAATTGAAGTGTTCTAGCTAACTACCTGTAATAGGTTATGTTGGGATATGGTTGTTGTGAGGAGGTATTGGTTGGTAATGGAATAAGTATTAGTTTGCAATTTTTAGGGCTTATTTGTCGTAGAATAGACTTTTTGTAAGTTATCTGAGGGAGAAGATAGACATCATAAAAATGGGTTATTTGAAGTCTTAGAATGTAGAAATAGAACCTAGTTCATTCAATTGGAAGAGAGATTTGAGGTCCCGTAATGTGTCCAAAATGTTTGCAAAATCATTTCTTGTTAGTAGGATGTCTTTAGCGTAGACAAGAAGGTAGAGGTATGTTTGATTCTAAGTGTAGATGAGAAGGAGGGATCGGTGGTGCTATGTGTGAAGCCTTTGCTCATGAGATGAGAGGTAAACATGGAATACAATTGTCTTAGGACATATTTGAGGCATTATAAGGATTTCTTTTTTATTCATAAATGATGAGGATTTTAAGCATCTTGAAATCCTTAGGTAAAGTGGTGGCTTCAAGTGGGCCATGTATAAAGGCATATGGAGGTTTGACCACCTGTGATGGAGAGGAACTATGGGGAGTATGCAAATTGTAGGTAGTTTGGAAAGTGGATTAAACATTTCATGATAGTCAATTCTTTCTTATGTGAAACCTTGGACAACAAATTTTGCCTTATGTCATGCTATAGAGTGATACACCTATAATATATAGTATTTTTAGACACATTCTTATACCTATTTTTTGAGATATTGCACTTTAATGGAAGATATTTGTGTGTGTTTTTTTAGGTAGAAGTAAAAAGGTGAAAAATACTAAAAGGAGTGAAAAAGGATCAAATTTGGAGCAAAAATTTGAAAATTGTTCTAAAGTGTTTTGGTGCCTAAGCGTGGGTGAAACAGAGAAGGCCGTGCCTAAGCGCCAGAGGCCCCGCGCTTAAGCGTCAGAGGCAGTTATGTGACAGTTTACTTCATTTTACCAAATTTTAAAGGGACATTGAAGGCACCTATTAGCTAAAGAGGGTGGTTATGAGCACTAAAAACAAATATATGGTTAGAAAACTTGTGAAAGGAGGTATCCTTTGGAGAATTCATCAAATTTAGACACATTTTGAAGAGTTGTCAAGGCACCTCTTGGAGATTTATAAAAGAAGGAAGTTGAGAGTTTATGAAGTGTGCTTGAAGGTCCTGAAAAGTGTTAGAAAGGGGGAGTTCTAAGAAGTTCTAGAGATAGTATGGAGAGATTTTCAGGCATCACAAATTTACTTTATTCTATTTAATTTTAGTTCTATTGTGAGAGTCAAGTGTGTTGTAAAAGAGAAGAGAGTCAAAGGAACTTCAAGAATTTTGTGGAGGATTTGAGATAAGTTTTTATCTTTTGTTTTTAAACTACTTTTGGTTTTAATCAAGACTTCTTATTGGTTTGACAATGATTTCTACTTTTAAACTAAAGTGTGGTTTAGTTTTCTCTGTGGATTTTGAGTAGTTTTCTGCATCTTTCTCCTTATAATGATATGTAATTAAAGTGTTGGATGGAAGTTAAGGAGAGTACTAATCTTTAATGTTAGAAGAAGTTGTGATGATTTAATTCCATGCACTTCATTTACTTCTTGATTTGGCCTATCTAGATGTTAAAATATGTTGTGAGAACATGTAAGAACCGGGCTGGTATTGACTTAGTCAAAAATTGGAAAGAATCACATGAGGTTGTATGAATGACAATGTAATTCATATGATTTAGTGCAAATAAATAGGGAAATAATCTTTGAAGGGTGTTAGACGTTTATTATTGAGTGCAAATAAATAGGGAAATATTCATTGATGGGTGTAGAGTTAGAGGACTTTAAAGTAATAGGTTAAAAGCCCCCAACTTGGTTTATTATTTTAGATTCTGATATTAGATATTAGCCCCCAGGTGGAGGGAATCGAGGGAACTCTAGAGTGAGAGCTAGTAACTTTTTTGCCTAGTTGGTCTTTAAAACTATTCAAACTTTAAATTAGTCAACGTTCTTTATAGCATCTCTAGTAAGGGTAAGGAATATTATTGCTTTTATTTAGCACAACACAATTTGCATACTTCCATAACAGAATTCCTATACTTATTACTGATTCTTGATGATGAGAAAGATATTTTCATATTCAGTACTTTTCTTTTACATAAGCTCAAGTTATTTTTAGAAGTTGTAACTATTTTGTCAAAATGTAAAAAAAAATCAAAAAGATTTAATTTTTAATTATTATAAAAATATCTATAGATTATGCAATTATCTTCTTAAAATAGAAATCTTGTTGTTCAATAGTTCGTATTGCTAATTTTCTCTATGGGTTTGAATTCAGGTCTTAATCAAAAGGTCTTATATTACTTGATAACGATATGTATACTTGTGCAGTATCCCAACATATATAGAAATTAAAAAGTTAATTTCTTATTTTTTCCAAGATCAAGTTTTTTGTTCTGTTGCAATGTAAGGAAACTTAAGTGAAAAATATCATCAAAGACATTGTTATACCGTTGCATATAAGCAGAAAATGGATCAAGTTTTTAGCGTCGTTGCTAGGGAAAAATTGAAAGATATTTGATTGAAAGCAAATTTCTATTTTAGAAAGTCTTATTTAAATTTTAAAAGTTATTGTAAGGATATATTATTATAGTATTTTTTTTGTGTATTTTGTTGTATTTTTTTAATTTTTATTTTTATGTTAGTATACGCGTAGTTCAGTTCTGAAGGACTAGTGCCCTACGATTCTAAATTAGAGAAAATTGTTAAGAAAATCAGAAAAAAAATTAAAAATTTTAAAAAATCTAAAAAAATTTATAGAAATGGTAAACCAAAATGATCAAAATGTTGAAATTCATCAAGAATATAGACCTTTATGAGATTATGCCAACCCTACAATAGATGAATTTCATTGCAGTATTTAAAAACCTACTATAGTGGCTAATTTGTTTGAACTTAAAACTGCTATTATTCAAATGATATCAAATAATCAGTTTGAGGGATCACCAACTGAAGATCCAAATTTACACCTTGCCAATTTTCTAGAATTGTGTGTTACATTTAAATATGATGGTGTATCAGATGATGCCATATGACTTAGGTTATTTCCTTTCTCATTGAGGTAAGAAGCTAAGATGTGGTTGAATTTGTTAGCACCAATTTAGCACAAAAAATCCTTGCTAAATATTTTCCACCATAAAAAACTTCAAAGCATAAAAATGATATTACATCTTTTAATCAGTTTGAAGGGGAATCTATTTATGAAGCATGAAAATGATTTAAAGAACTCTTAAGAAAGTGTCCACACCATGCTATACCAGATTGGTTAATAATTAAACTTTTTATAATAGATTAGCTGGATCTCTTAGATCTATTATCGATGCAGCTATTGGTGGTTCATTGATGTCAAGACCATTTCATGACGCTTATGCTTTAATTGAAGAAATGGCTACCAATAATTTTTAATGGCCTTGATGTTGGTGGTTCATTGATGTCAAAACTATTTCATGACGCTTATGCTTTAATTGAAGAGATGGCTACCAATAATTTTCAATGGCCTTCTGCGGTTATGCTTTAATTGAAGAGATGACTACCAATAATTTTTAATGGCCTTCTGAGAGGGTGAATCATAAGAAAGTAGCAAATATTCATGAATCTGGTGCGTTTACTATGGAGGTTAGACCAATTTGGAATGAATTTATCTCAACCAATCTCCATGACTGAAGAAAATTCATTATGCCAAATGGTAGATTCTCTAGCAACATTAGAAACTTTGAATGCCATAAATAACAAGCAAAATAACCCATATTCAAATTATTATAATCCAGGTTGGAAGAACCATCCCAACTTCAATCTAAATAATACTACGGGTGGTAATAATCAGCCATGGGGGAACAATCAAATAAACCCATTGGGAAACTTGAACAATCAAGGGAATAAAAATTATAGATATACTTATCCTCCAGGTTTCAATAATAATACACAATTTAAGGAGAATAAGTTTTCTATAAAAGAAGTGGTCTTACAAATGGGAAATCAGTGCAAAGTCAAGGAGCTACAACTAGAAATACTGAGAATCAACTTGGACAAATTGCAAATTCATTAAGTAATAGATGCAAGGAACACTTCCTAGTAATACTGAAATAAATCTTAAAGACTAGAATAAAGAGCAAGTAGAAGCCGTTCAACTTAGAAGCGGAACAGAGTTTGAAGGTAAGGTTCAAAAAAATTGAAGTTGAGAGAGAATAAATTGAAGAATCAAAAGAGGATGCTCCAAAAGATTTTGAAAAACCTATTTCTCCACTTAATGTTAACTTAGAAAAACCACCACCTCCATTTCCTCAGAGACTTCGTCAACAAAAGTTGGATAAGAAATTTTCAAAATTTTATGGAAATGTTTAAGAAGCTTACAATTAATATTCCATTTGTTGAAGCCTTAGAACAAATGTCAAGCTATGTAAAGTTTTTGAAGGATATTCTCGACAGAAAAATGAAGTATGAAGATAATGAGACTATTGCACTTAGTGAGAAGTGCAGTGCAATTATGTAGAAAAAGCTTTCTGAAAAGCTTAAATATCCTAGTAGCTATACAATTCCATGTGCGATAGGAGACAGATTTTATGGGAAAGCTTTATGTGATTTAGGTGCAAGAATTAACTTTATGCCATTATCAATATTTAAAAGAATGGGATTAGAAGAAATAATTCCTACTATTGTAACTCTGCAGTTAGCAGATCATTCGATAAATTACCCTAAAGGATTTATAGAAGATGACCTAGTGAAAGTGGATCAATTTATCTTTCCTGTTGATTTCATTATGTTGGATATGGAAGACGAAAAAGAGATACCTATCATTTTGGGGAGACCTTTCCTAGCCATAGGAAGAGCAATGATAGAAGTACAGAAAGGAGAATAACAATGTTCGTCAATGATCAAACAGTTACTTTTAACATTTTAAAATCAATGAAGTATCCTGCAAAAGGTAAAGATGATGAATGTTATATAACGGATGTTATAAGATATCTTAGTGAATGCCATTTCAAAACTAATTATGAATAAAAATCTAAAGTAAAAGATTTAGAACACGTGCAAGAAGAGGAATTATATTAATGTGAAGATTTTTTTTAGGAAGATTCAAACTATGTTCGAGAAAGTTTTGAAATTTTGAATACAATAGAAAATGATAAATCATTTTTTCCATCAATAGAAAAACCTCCAGAACTTGAGTTGAAATTACTTCCTGATCATTTAAAATATGCCTTTCTAGGAGATTCCTCTATATTACCAGTTATAATTTCCTCAAAGTTAATGATGGAAAAAGAAGAAAGATTGATGAAAATTTTGAAAAATTTTAATAAAGCCTTTGGATGGACAATAGATGATATTAAAGGAATTGGTCCATCAATTTGTATGCATAAAATTCATATAGAAGAGAACTGCAAACCCACGTTTGATACTCAAAGGAGATTGAATCCTGTAATGAAAGAAATAGTAAAGAAGAAATTTTAAAGTGGTTAGATGCCGGTATTATCTACCCTATTTCAGATAGTGCATGAGTTAGTCTAATTCATTACCTTCCTAAGAAAGGAGGGGTAACTATGACTGTGAATGAAAATAATGAGTTAATACTAACTAGACAAGTCAGTGTGGAGAATATGCATTGATTATAGAAAATTAAATCTTGCTACTAGGAGAGATCATTTTCTAGTACCCTTTCTAGATCAAATGCTAGATAGACTAGCTGGGCATAAATACTTTTATTTTCTGTATGAATATACTGGTTATCACCAAATACAAATAACTCCTAAGGATCAAGAGAAAATAACTTTTACCAGTCAGTATGGGACACTTGCTTTTAAAAGAATGCCCTTTGGTTTATGTAATTTCCCTGCTACATTTCAAAGATGTATGATAGAAATTTTTTGTGATTTAATTAAAAAAGGGATTGAAGTTTTTATGGATTATTTTTTAGTGTTTGGAACTTCACTTGAGTCATGTTCAGACCATTTATCAAAATTTCTTAAGCGCTGTGAAGAAATAAATTTAGTCCTTAATTGGGAAAAATGTCAATTCATGGTAGAAGGAATTTTATTAGGACATAAAATATCAGAAAATGATATGGAAGTAGATCCTGCTAAAACTCAAGTGAATGTTAATTTACCTTACCCAACAAATGTAAGGAAAATTAAGAGTTTTTTAGGAGATGGTGGATTCTACAGGCGATATATTAAAGACTTTTAAAAAATTGCTAAGTCTTTATGCCATTTACTAGAAGAAGATGCAATTTTCAATTTTAATGAAGAGTACCTAAAAGCTTTTAAATTATTAAAAGAAAAATTAGTCACTGCACCAATTATAGTTTCCTCAGATTGAGGAAAATCTTTTGAATTGATGTGTAATGCTATTGATTATGCTGTTGGAGTTGTTTTAGGACAAAGATATGATAAAATATTAAAAGTAATTTACTATGCTAGTAATACTCTTAATGAAACTCAATTTTGAAAAAGAATTTAATGACATTTTCCTGATGAAAAAATGTTCAATATTAATGAGTGGTGTGTTCTGTGGTATGCAGACATTGTGAACCTTCTTGTTAGTGATATTATACCTTATAGAATGACATACCAATATAGAAGGAAATTTATTTTTGAATCTAAGACTTATTTTTTGGGATGACCCATATTTATATAAATAAGGAAAGGATCTAATTATTCGAAGATGTGTCGCGTTAGAAGAAACTTATGAAATTATAAATATCATAATTTTGATTTTGGAGGACATTTTGGTATTAATAAAACAACATACAAAATTTTACAATCTGGATTCTACTAGCCTACTATTTTAGAGATGTTAATTCTTATATTAAAACTTGTGATAGATGTCAAGGAGTAGGCAACATTTCTAGAAGAAATGTGATGCCCGTCAATTATTTGCTAGAAGTTGAAATATTTGATGTTTGGGGATTAGATTTCATGGTACCATTTATATCATCTTTCAAAAATTTATATATACTGTTAGCAAAGGACTATGTATCCAAATGTATAAACGTTATTGCTTTATCTCAAAGTGATGCTCAAAGTGTTGCAAAATTTTTGAAAACGAACATATTTTGTAGATTTGGGATGGTGAGAGTTATGATAACTGATGAGAGAAGTTAATTCAGAAATGCCATAATGGAGAAATTATTTAGAAATATCATATAAACCATAGAATTGCTACTTTTTATCATCCTCAGACAAGTGTTTGACTGAATTATCCAATAAAAAAATAAAAGAATTATGGAAAAATTTGTGAATCCAACAAAAATGGATTGGTTAGTCAAACTTGACTATGCTTTGTGGGCTTATACGACTAAATACAGAACTTCTATAAGAATGTCCCCATATAGGCTAATATTTGGGAAAGCTTGTCACTTACCAGTTGAACTTGAGCATAAAACAGATTGGGTGATCAAAGAGTTCGATTATAATTTAAAAATCTTGGTGAGAAAAGATTATTGCAATTAAATGACTTGAAGAGATAAGGAATGAGTTTTATAAGAGTGCTAAGATTTATAAAAAAAGATGAAGATGTGGCATGATCAAACGATTCTTATAAAAAATTTTCAGCCGGGGCAACAAGTTTTGCTATATAATGCAAGGTTAAGATTATTTCTAGCAAAACTTAAGTCCATGTGGATGAGCCCATTTGTTGTGATAAAAGTTTATACTTATGGAGCTGTGGATATTAAAGATCCTAAAACTAAGAAAGTATTTAAAGTGAATGGTTATAGACTGAAACCTTATTTAGTAAGGGATCAACATAAATTTAACAATCAAATAAAGTTGGGTCAACCAGGATAAGCACAGATTATGTCGGGCTGACGACGTTAAACCAAACACTTTGTGGGAGACAACCCATAGTTATCAGTGTGTTTTGTTTTGAACATTGTTTGTGTGTGGTTAAGAAAATTTGGGTAGTATTTTTTTGTCCATTATGTGTTAGTATTGATTTTAAGACTTTATTTAGTGTTCTAGACATGCTAAAATAAGAATTTGAACGTTAAGTTGACTGGTGCAAAATTGATCACTGGCGCTTAAGCGCGGGAGTTAAAAATCATGTACAAAATTCAGATTCTAGAAGGTTTAACCGCCAATTGGTTGACTAAAACGTGTTAAGGAAATTCTAGGACTTGCCTAAATGTTACTAGAGGGATTTAGGCCTATAAATAGAAAGGTTTTGTGAAGGAATTTCACTTCAGATCATTTTTAGCCCTAAAAGTCTAAAAGAAAGAGAGATTTTTGAAGAGATGTCTTCATGGGAGATGGATTTGAAGAAGATGAAAGAGACCACAAGAAAGAGATTCATTAGTTAAAGTGGATAAGAGATGCATAACAGTTTCTTAGCCGTTAGTATTGAAGGAATATCAAAAAAGATCAACAAAGTTGAGACTAGCATGACTTTATTTGAGACAAAGGTATTTGAGATTCATGCACATCTAGAGCATATTGGATGACAATTAAAAATGCAATTTAACCATACTAGTTTTATAGAGGAAGCAGATAAGGCGATGTATCTTACTCATAAATGGATTGAAGAAGATAGTATCAGAGCTCGTCACTACCGTCCTTTTTATCAACTTTATATTTTGAATGCTCAAGGAGAGACTAATGAAACACCAGAATTTGTCCCAAAAAATGAAGAATGGAATTAAGTTCAGTGTTAAAGTTTTTTTGTTAGGAGTCATTTTTTAATGTGTTAAGTGTTAAATACTATTTTTGGAGTTTATGTTAGTTTGTTTAGTGTTTGTATTTAGAAGATTTTCTCATCTGAAACTATTTGGAGTGAGAATTAAGTGTTATATGTACTTGTACTAGTTCATAAATGAATATAAGTGTTTGTTTTTTTTTAATTTGTGATATTTTAGTCTCAAATCAAATTAGTTATATTAGAAAATTTTGAGAAAATGGAGAGTTAAGGGAGAGGAAAATAGTCATTTAAGTGTTATAAAACCATTTAAGGGTGGAGTACTTAGGCTTATAGTGCATTTTACTTACATTCAAAAAATATCAAAAATAGTGCACTGGCGCTAAGTGCCACATTCTCTCGCTTAAGCGCGATGTAACCTGAGAGGCAGGCGCCTAAGCGTCACTAATCCATGCTTAAGCGCCGGTTCACGAAAATTGATTCGCAAAGGGTTAAAACAAAAAATAATCTAAAAAATTGCCATTTATACTCTCACCATCGCCTTCAACTTCTCGAGTTTACAATTTTGAAGTCTAGGGCAAGCCTTTTCTTGAAGATTTCTTGGTGGATTTGAGCAAAATTTTCTAGATTTGGATTTCTTAAGGTAAGAGCTTCACTTCTATGTAAGAATTTTGGATTTTCATCATGTATTTTGAGTACATTTGGAAGAATCTGGAAATCACTATTCATGGTGAAAAACGAGGAAAAATTTATGGAAATTGTATAAGAAGTGTAGTTTATGCTTATATAACTTAAGTTTAGTAGAATAAACATGATTTTTGAAGTTATTGTGGAATTTTATGAAATTTGTAGAATGACACCAAGAATGAGGAGGAGTAAAAGAAAGAGCCACTTTGATTTGAGCAAGTTTGTGAGTTCAAAAGCTCAAGATAGGTATAGTGATGATCTACAATCACGAAAACTTATCCAAAATCGATGTTTCAAAAATCCAGGTGGATCCATAGAAGATCTGATCGTTCGACAACAATGTGAACGATTCTGCTCTTTTTCCAGCTGTGGTTGTTATTTCTATAATTAGGGAGTTTTTTGCAAACCTTCCCGAGGCTGAAGATGATCAAGTCATGGTTAAAGGAAAATTGGTACCTTTTTCACCAGAGGTAATCAATATGTGTTTTTATGTAAACTATAGTCTTACTGAGGTGGAACTGGACGAGATTATTTCCTATTTGACTATTAGAAGAGGTCTTTGGAAAATTACAAAATGAGAGAAGAGTCAACTTTTCCACCTCAAAGTTAAGTGCACCTTTGAAGGCATGACACTACTTTCTTTCAGCTCGTCTGTTACCGATGAATCATCTCAGTGAAGTTACCAGAGAAAGAACAACTTTGAACTATTGTATTCAGCGAGGCAAGCTCATCAATATTGGAGCTTTGATCTATCAGACTATCATCAGTTCAGCCACTGTTGCTACTACTGCAGGTTTGAGATTTGCTTTCTTAATTTTTTTCTTTGTGTGAGCTGGCTGGAATGAGATATGATAGCTGGGAGGAAGTATTGTTGCCTCTAAAGCCAATTACAAGTGTAAATGTGAAATTATATTTTGAGCATTCTATTTTTGGCTAGAGAGGAAGATTTTCAAGGAGTTATGGAATGACAATGTGAGCTGCTTCTACCTCTGCTGCTTCTACATCTAGACCATCTAACTCGCGAGCTTCTACTTCTATAGGTGAGTCTACCGAAACTCAAAATCAATTATTGCAGAGGATGATGGACAATATCAATTATACCACAGATAAGATATAAAATTTAGAAAGCTTTGCAAATCATATTGATGGGTATAATAGAAGGAAAAGTGATTATGAAGAGAAATTTCATTCATCTCGGGAAAACCTCATTAGAAGTAACTAAGGAGTGCAATTTCCTCCAT
>JXCR01130702.1:72005-117160 GCA_002079205.1 Phalaenopsis hybrid cultivar
AGATTTGATAAGTGTTACCTACTGTTAGCTTATGAACAAAGATAATATTGTGAGATAAATAAGGAGAATGTAGAAATTTAAGTATGATGAGCTAACGGTAGGGAGTGAAAATCAGCCTTTTTCCATGATGAGTTATTGGGAAGGTGTTTCCATCACCTAAGATCACCTGTTCCTTGCCTATATAGGCGGACGGCTGCTGCAGATTGAAATAATTGGCAGTGAGATGAGTTGTAGCATCTGAGTCAAAAATCCATTTGGTGTATTTCTAGTTTTGAGAGATGACAAGATTTGTATCTGTCTTATGTGAACGAAAGGATTCAAAGCTTGTATTGTGCCAACGTGTGAGAGTTTTGTGTCCATACTTACTATAAATTTGGCACAATATGGTGGGATTGTTGGAGCTACCTCCCCTGCTGTTAGAATTGGCATTGCCTCCTTCACAATAGTAGTTGGAGTTTGATTTGTTACTATGTCTGAGGAGTTTCGGCCAACTCTGGTCTTGGTGTGAAGAGTCATAGTTACAGATGTTGCAGTGTCCCTTTTTTTTTTTTTGGTTTCAGCATTGATATTCACTTCTTCACTGCACATTTGTAAGTGGAGATCATCCAGTTTGATGGGATTTGGGCCTGTTTGAATTGAGGCTATGAATGATTGGTACGACGAAGGAAGGTTGTTGAGGATATAGAGAAGCATGTCCTCGTTCTCAACATTACCACCAATAGCGACGATGTTATCTACTAATGCTTTTATTTCAAGTTGATATTTATATATGGTGGAGTTTTTCATGAAAATGTGATGTAGTTCATTTTTTAGATGTATAACCCCTGATCGATTTTGAGATTGGAATCTCTTTGCCTGGGAATTCCATATTTCAGTGGTAGATTGCAAATTTCATATGCAGGGTAGTATGGATGGAGGAATGGTAGAGGATTTTGCAGTGGAGTGGTTGTAATCAATCAGTTACCAGACCTGATGTTGAGAGTTTGGAGAAGGCGAGGTGTTGGGCAAGTGAATGATATGTTAAGGAAGGCTTTGTTCCAGTTGGCCTTGAACAATATCTGAAATTGGGATCGACATTTGGAGAAGTTCTCTACATTGAGTTAAACATTTGCTATAGAATGCATATTAAGCATAAGAAAATTAAGGAAGGGATCGCGATCTTTAACAATGTGGAGAATTGAGAAGCCATGATTCTGCTAGTAGATAATTAAAACATGATTAGATTGGGTAGGGAAGAGGAAGAAGGGCCGTAGAAGGGGTTGCCAATGATACTAAGAGAAAATAAGTATAAAGCAAAGGTTTGAATATGTATGTATTGTATATTAATCAACAGTGTTTACAGTTATAACTATGCTAAGGGTATGAAAAGGGAAGATTCTAAAGAGTGAGACACCACAGAGTGGTTACAAGCCAGGGAGGAGTGTTGTCATTTTGGTGCATGGAGGACCACTAGTTGTTATCTGTCTATAAGCTTACATAGCCTTTGTGCAAAATTAAAATGTAAATCCTACCTTATTGTTTTGAATTTTCTAGAAAACAACAAAAGATAACTATTGTAAGAAAAAAAAAACAAAATGTATACTCAAAAATAGTCTGTAAAATTCTCAAGACAATCTAGCGGTCTAGTTCAAAAAAAATAAACTCAGGATCCTTCCTCTGACAAAAAGTTACAATGTATTATGAACTTGACCAACTTATGACCAACAACCAACCGAAGGATGACTGATCGATTGAAAGCCATTGTGGCGACCAAAGGGCCACCTTGGCCAACAATATATCTTCCACATAAACAATCAAACAAAGGCCTAAACCCCCGACATGCTAACAAGTATCAACATGAGGATATCTCAACAGCTCCCTTTATAATCTTTAGAGGTCACCATGGAACAACAATCAGGCAAGCCGACCTGACGCCCTAAGGCTGATCGGGTTCCCTATTCAAAACCGAGCGGCTTCCCAGAACGAAGGTTGACTGATGTCTAGACAAAATAGCTGACCAACCCCAGCTTGATTGATTGACCCGTGAACCTGCCAAGTAGAAGGTCAATGCACATGAAAATGTGTCAAATTAAGTTATGAATATGAAAAGACACACCAAAAGACAAGAATATTTTTAATGCCCTTATGAAAGTAGGGCAAGCATGTAAAATCATAATCGTTTCTTTATCTCATATAAATAGGAAGTCCATAGCATTTATTGATAGCTTTTTGGCCCTCTCTAGATCCGTATTTTGTAGGGAAAGTCTCTCTCATTTTCTCTCTTATAACCCCCACCTTCAATATATAAACACTGTAGTTCGCTCCTACGGAAAAGTCTATATATAATCTTTTTTTTCTTTCTCCCTCTTTCTCTCTCTACCTCTCCAACATGATTTCTACCTCCCTTATCCTTAAGCATGTCTCGTAGAATAAATCTAGATTCAACTCATGATAAATCCAAAATTCGGTCAAAACAAATTAGGTAAAAAAAAAAGAAGATATATTTAAATTCTCAAAAAGAAATGCTAAAAACTGTGATGATACGAATAAACTGTTCTGTTAAAATTTTTTGGTTTAGTTAATTTAGTATTAACGTGTCTATCAAAATAGTAAAAAATTCCTTTAAATTTTATTCAATATGTTTTTTTTTTAAGTATATTAATGGCTATCAGAAATCATACTTCTTAGTTTTTACAGATATCAGTGGACCTGGTTGATTTTATAGATAAAGAGCCATTCTCCGTTCTTCAATGAAATGTATTTAAACAGTATAAAAGTTTTATTATAATAAATTTTAAAATTAACACAATAAAATGCCAAATGTTGCCGATTGAATGAATAAAAATTATGAATATAAAATTTTTTAAAATATCTCTCCCGTAGATATGAATCTCCCCGAGAAGCTTCAAGTATCAATTTAAAAATATTCCGACCTTAAATAATCGTTTTCTTCGTTCCCAGTTCCCACTTATCACTTCCCGCTTCCCAATTCCCCGCTCCACCGCCCCCCCACATTCCCCTCCCAAGCAATTCAAAGGAAATTGTTCAGCACTTGACATCCACGAATTATAAATAAACACGTTTCACTCCTGTCCTCGCGGGACGCTCTTCATACGGGAAATAAATCCGTGTGGCCGACTTCCTGTTAACCGCCACGTGTACTTACGAATCGGCTTACCTTCTATAATATAAAGCGCACCATCCTCACTGCTCTTCGATCCATACAATTTCCCTTCTTCCCATTAGAGGCTTCTGAGTTCTCCCTCCGAAGAGAATGGGCTTCATGTCCTTGGCCTCAGAGCTCTGCTCTGCCATTGAAGACCACCATAGAAACCGCAAGAAGATGAAAAAGAAACAGTTCCAGGTACAGTAAATTTTACCGGCATATTAACTGTATTTTCAACTCTTTTTATTTTCTGCATTTCATAAAATAACTTAGCAGGTCGCTAGGATGAAGAATAAAAGTGATTTATGACAATAACTACTGCATGTGAGAAAATTTGGGGTGTNGTAACTGTATTTTCAACTCTTTTTATTTTCTACATTTAATAAAATAACTGAGCAGGTCGCTAGGATGAAGAATAAAAGTGATTTATGACAATAACTACTGCATGTGAGAAAATTAGGGGTGTAAACGAGCCAAACACAAGCAAGTCTAGGCTCAGCTCGTGTTTGACTCGTTTATATTTCAAGCTGAAAAAGTATGTTCGTGTTCGGCTTATTTGTTTAGCAAGCCGAACACGAGCTGTTCATGAACAAATAACATTTTAAGAACCTTAATCACATAGCCATAAAATGGTAAGGATTGGGGCAATATTTAAAAATTATTGTTTATATTAAAACATCATTTAAATCTAAATTAATAATTTTTATTTTATTTTCTTAATTAATATTTTTAATTGATTATAAGCTAATATATATNTGAGAAAATTTGGGGTGTAAAAGAGCCGAACACAAGCAAGTCTAGGCTTAGCTCGTGTTTGACTCGTTTATATTTCAAGCTGAAAAAGTGTGTTCGTGTTCGGCTTATTTGTTTAGCAAGCCGAACACGAGCTGTTCATGAACAAATAATATTTTAAGAACCTTAATCACATCGCCATAAAATGGTAAGAATTGGGGCAATATTTAAAAATTATTGTTTATATTAAAACATCATTTAAATCTAAATTTATAATTTTTATTTTATTTTCTTAATTAATACTTTTAATTGATTATAAGCTAATATATATATATATATATATATATATATATATNTGTCCATCCTTACTATAAATTTGGCACATTATGGTGGGATTGTTGGAGCTACCTCCCCTGCTGTTAGAATTGGCATTGCCTCCTTTACAATAGTAGTTGGAGTTTGATTTGTTACTATGTCTGAAGGAGTTTCGGCCAACTCTGGTCTTGGTGTGAAGAGTCATAGTTACAGATGTTGCAGTGTCTTTTTTTTTTTTTGGTTTCAGCATTGATATTCACTTCTTCACTGCACATTTGGAAGTGGAGATCATCCAGTTTGATGGGATTTGACCCTGTTTGATTTGAGGTTATGAATGATTGGTACGACGAAGGAAGGTTGTTGAGGATATAGAGAAGCATGCCCTCGTTCTCAACATTACCACCAATAGCGACGATGTTATCTACTAATGCTTTTATCTCAAGTTGATATTTATATATGGTGGAGTTTTTCATGAAAATGTGATGTACTTCATTTTTTAGATGTATAACCCCTGATCGATTTTGAGATTGGAATCTCTTTGCCTGGGAATTCCATATTTCAGTGGTAGATTGCAAATTTCATATGCAGGGTAGTATGGATGGAGGAATGGTAGAGGATTTTGCAGTGGAGTGGTTATAGTCAATCAGTTACCAGACCTGATGTTGAGAGTTTGGAGAAGGCGAGCTGTTGGGCAAGTGAATGATATGTTAAGGAAGGCTTTGTTCCAGTTGGCCTTGAACAATATCTGAAATTGGGATCGACATTTGGAGAAGTTCTCTACATTGAGTTAAACATTTGCTATAGAATGCATATTAAGCATAAGAAAATTAAGGAAGGAAGGGATCGCGATCTTTAACATTGTGGAGAATTGAGAAGCCATGATTCTGCTAGTAGATAAATAAAACATGATTAGATTGGGTAGGGAAGAGGAAGAAGGGCCGTAGAAGAGGTTGCCAATGGTACTAAGAGAAAATAAGTATATAGCAAATGTTTGAATATGTATGTATTGTATATTAATCAACAGTGTTTACAGTCATAACAATGCTAAGGGTGAAAGGGAAGATTCTAAAGAGTGAGACACCACAGAGTGGTTACAAGCCAGGGAGGAGTGTTGTCATTTTGGTGCATGGAGGACCACTTTGTGCAAAACTAAAATGTAAATCCTACCCTATTGTTTTGAATTTTCTAGAAAACAACAAAAAATAACTATTGTAAGAAAAAAAAACAAAATGTATACTCAAAAATGGTTTGTAGAATTCTCTAGACAATCTAGCGGTCTAGTTTAAAAAAGATAAACTCAGGATCCTTCCTCTGACAAAAAGTTACAATGCATTATGAACTTGACCAACTGATGACCACCAGCCAACCGAAGGATTACCGACCGACTGAAAGCCATTGTGGCGACCAAAGGGCCACCCTGGCCAACAATATATAGGCTTCCACATAAACAATCAAATAAAGGCCTAACCCCCTGGCATGCTGACAATTATCAACATGAGGATATCTCAACAGCTCCCTCTATAATCTTCAGAGGTCACCATGGAACAATAATCAGCCAAGCCGACCTGATGCCCTAAGGCTAATCGAGTTCCCTATTCAAAAATGAGCGGCTTCCCAGAACGAATGTTGACTAGTGTCCATACAAAATAGCCGACAAACCCCAGCTTGGTTGATTGACCCGTGAACCTGCAGAGCAGAAGGTCAAAGCACATGAAAATGTGTCAAATTAACTTATGAATATGAAAAGACACAACAAAAGACAAGAATATTCTTTAACGCCCTTATTAAAGTTCGGAAAGCATGTAATTTTCATAATCGTTTCTTTATCTCATATAAATTGGGAGTCCATAGCATTTATTGCGAGTTTTTTGGCCCTCTCTAGATCCATATTTTGTAGGGAAAGCCCCTCTCATTTTCTCTCTTATAACCCCCACATTCAATATATAAACAGTGTAGTTCGCCCCTACAAGATAAGTTTATGTGTAATCTTTTTTTTCTTTTTCCCTCTTTCTCTCTCTACCTCTCCAACATGATTTCTACCTCTCTTATCCTTAAGCATGTCTCAAAGAATAAATCTAGATTCAACACATGATAAATCCAAAATTCGGTCAAAACAAATTAGGTAAAAAAAATAGAAGATATATTTAAATTCTCAAAAAGAAATGCTAAAAAATGTGATGATATGAGTAAACTGTTCTGTTAAAATTTTTGGTTTAGTTAATTTAGTATTAACGTGTCTATCAAAATAGTAAAAAATTCCTTTAAATTTTATTCAATATGTTTTTTTTTAAAAGTATATTAATGGCTATCAGAAACCATACTTCTTAGTTTTTACAGATATCAGTGGACCTGGTTGATTTTATAGATAAAGAGCCATGCTCCGTTCATCAATGAAATGTATTTAAACAGTATAAAGGTTTTATTCTAATAAATTTTAAAATTAACACAATAAAATGCCAAACCTTGCCGATTGAATCAATAAAAATTATGAATATAAAATTTTTGAAAATATCTCTCCCGTAGATATTGAATCTCCCCGAGAAGCTTCAAGTATCAATTTAAAAATATTCCGCCCTTAAATAATCGTTTTCTTCGTTCCAAGTTCCCACTTATCACTTCCCGCTTCCCAATTCCCCGCTCCACCGCCCCCCCACATTCACCCTTCCAAGCAATTCAAAGGAAATTGTTCAGCACTTGACATCCACGAATTATAAATAAACACGTGTCACTTCTGTCCTCGCGGGACGCTCTTCATACGGGAAATAAATCCGTGTGGCCGACTTCCTGTTAACCGCCACGTGTACTTACGAATCGGCTAACCTTCTACAATATAAAGCGCACCATCCTCACTGCCCTTCCAATCCATACAATTTCCCTTCTTCCCGTTAGAGGCTTCTGAGTTCTCCATCCGAAGAGAATGGGCTTCATGTCCTTAGTCTCAGAGCTCTGCTCTGCCATTGACGACCACCATAGAAACCGCAAGAAGATGAAAAAGAAACAGTTCCAGGTACTGTATGTTTTACCGGCTGTTGTAACTGTATTTTCAACACTCTTTTTATTTTCTGCATTTAATAAAATAACTGAGGAGGTCGCTAGGATGAAGAATAAAAGTGATTTATGACAATAACTACCGCATGTGAGAAAATTATGGGTGTAAACGAGCCGAACACAAGCAAGTCTAGGCTCAGCTCGTGTTTGGCTCGTTCATATTTCAAGCTCAAATAGTGTGTTCGTGTTTGGCTTGTTTGTTTAGTGAGCCGAACATGAGCTGTTCACGAACAAATAACATTTTGAGAACCTTAATCATGTAGCCACAAAATATTAAAGATTGGGTTAATATTTAAAAATTATTATTTTTATTAAAACATCATTTAAATCTAATTTAATAATTTTTATTCCATTTTCTCAATTAATACTTTTAATTGATTATAAGCTTGTAGACAATTAATATATATATAAATATATATATNTAATTGTCTTCGACTCGTTAACTTAGCGAACGTGTCAAGCACGAATTTCTTAACGAAATGAACACGAATTTCGTTCGTTTTGATAACCCTAGAGAAAATCAGTAAAAAATTGTTGTATTATATTAAGAGCAAAGGTATCACTGTTATTCTATTAACTTAAAAACAATTGCAGGTTGTAGAGATAANAAACGAGCCGAATAAATTTTTATTTGTTTTCGACTCGTTAACTTAGCGAACATGTCAAACACGAATTTTTTAAGGAGACGAACACGAATTTCGTTCGTTTTGATAACCCTAGAGAAAATCATTAAAAAATTGCTGTATTATATTAAGAGCAAAGGTATCACTGTTATTCTATTAACTTAAAAACAATTGCAGGTTGTAGAGATAANACGAACAAATCTTTATTTGTCTTCAACTTGTTAACTTAGCGAACTTGCCAAACACAAATTTTTTAACTAGACGAACACGAGTTTCGCTCGTTTTGACATCCCTAGAGAAAATCATATAGAAAATTGCTGTATTATATTAAGAGCAAAGGTAATAAATATCACTGTTATTCTATTAACTTATTATGTAATGATAGATGATTCATGGTTCAAATAAAAACAATTGCAGGTTGTAGAGATAAAAGTGAGGATTGACTGCGAGGGATGTGAGAAGAAAGTGAGACAAGCAGTGGAGGGAATGAAAGGGGTAAGTATGGTAGAGGTGGAGCCAAGGAAGAATAAGTTGACTGTAACGGGCTATGTTGACCCTAAGAAAGTGCTGCAAAGGGTGAGATATAGGACGGGTAAGGTGGCGGAGCCATGGCCCTACGTGCCCTACGATATGGTCTACCACCCATACGTGCCGGGCGCATACGACAAGAAGGCGCCGCCGGGGTACGTGCGAAACGTCGTTGCCGACCCCACACTCGCGCCGCTCGCGCGAGCCACGTCGACGGAGGAGACGTATTCCGCTGCTTTTAGCGATGATAATCCTAATGCGTGCATCGTTATGTGAATTTTGGCCTTGCGGTGCTTTCACGATGAACAGATAATTTATGGGAAATTAATGTAAGATTTTCTTTATAAGTAATTGGATATGTAAATTCGCTAAGAATTATTAATCTATGTTTTTGGGGTGTTTTGTTTTGTAANTAGATAATTTCTGGGAAATTAATGTAAAAATTTTTTTATAAGTAATTGGATATGTAAATTCGCTAAGAATTATTAATCTATGTTTTTGGGGTGTTTTGTTTTGTAANCTCCGCGGCTTTTAGCGATGATAATCCTAATGCGTGCAGCGTTATGTGAATTTTGGCCTTGCGGTGCTTTCACGATGAATAGATAATTTCAGGGAAATTAATGTAAGATTTTTTTTATAAGTAATTGGATATGTAAATTCGCTAAGAATTATTAATTTATGTTTTTGAGGTGCTTTGTTTTGTAATTATTATATATCAGCAATGATATTAGTATGTTTTTTTTAATTGTTATATATCATGATTATGTTTCTAGTATAAAAGACTAAATGGGAATGATGGATCTTTTGTAGAAGTGATTAATCATCAACTTTATCTTTAATAATCATAGATTTGACATGACCCAAATTGTTATTCATAGCCTTTTGACCTATAGATGACATGCCTTTTTTCTGGTCTCTCATTTATGGAATAAAAATTTAATTAATTTATTGTAATCCTTAGTTTGCATCATTTTGTACCAGGTATGTATATATATATATATATATATATNGATTGGTGACCATTCCTTTCAAGCATGACCGTTAACCAATTTGATGCCCTAATAGGATTCTAAGGCAATTTTGTGGTCATAGGTAACTAATCGAGTTGTTTAATTTATGATTTGACAATTCAAGCACCTTGATTGATAATTGGCGCACATGATTAAAATGATTTAAAATCTTTTATTAACCCTAATCTGATCAAATTCAAGCCAATTTGGTTAAACCATTAGTTGAACTAATTAGCTTATTTTTATTACTTAACTTATGTTGGTGTGATGAGACCTATTATGCAAAATTGACATCTAAAATCACTTTGTCAATACATAATAACATTCAAATCTTAGCTTGAACCTGGATTAAGTGACTTCTTTGGTCCAATGAGATAGAATTAGACAATTCACTAAAGGAGGTGAGGCAAACAAGGTCTCAAATTTACGTCGAAAAATTTTGACGTACATATTTTCATCGGATTTTGTGATGGATATGCGTCCACGATTATATTATGTTGTCTGTGGCAGAATTTGCGTCGTATTAGCCTTTGAATACTTGACACAAAAATTAGTGAAATTTTCACTGACATTAGGTTGGTTTTTGCGCCGAATTTTTGTCAACTAAGTCGACGAAAAGTATTACATAATAACGTCGAAAAAATCCGTTGCAAATTCGACACAAAAACCAAAGCATTAGACCTAGAAACCCATCCCACGTTCTCCATTTTGTTTTCATCCTTCACATCTCGTGTTCTTCCCTCCCACGGCACTCTCCAAAAACCCTCACACCCTCTCTGCCTTGCCTAAAACCCTCGCACCCCACCTTCCAAATTCTCTCTTGACACTCTCGCCCGACAACACGGCCCAAGTTCTATGGTCGCCATTAGAGCTAGCTGGGATGACAAGGAGCGAACACGCAACCATTGATCGAAACTCCCATATTTTTCAACCTTCAGCTCCACTCTTATCTGAAAGTATTGAGGAAGGTCTGCTTATTTGTGCCATTACTTTTTATTTTGTGTTATGGTTTTTATGTTAGAATTTATGTTTAAGAGTTAGGTATGCATATACATCTTGGTTGAAGTGGAGGAGAGTGCATCGATCGGGTATATTATTCAAATTGATGGAGATATAGATGAAGATTTTATTAGTATTATTCAAGTTGGTTAGTTGAAGTGGAGGAATTAATCCGGTCTTGTTCAAATTGATGATGATATAGAAAGGGATGTTATTAGTAGAATTCACGTTGGTTGGATGAAGAGGAGGAAAGTATCGATTAGGTTTTTTGTTCAAAATTATGGTGATAAAGATTGGTATTATTAATAGAATTCAAGTTGGTTGGTTGAAATGAAAGAATACATTGGGTCTTCTTCAAAGTGATGATTGACAAACCAAAAAACGATGACAATTGTAAAGCAAAGCACTTCCCAGCATCTTTGTGCAATTATCTCTTCCACTCGAGTATTCAGTGTGTTGAATCCTCGATTCACAAATCCCTTTTCCTTGATTAACCTCTTCTTCTCAAGAACTTGATCATGTAACTTCTGCGCATTGAAATTGATGAACTTTTTTCAGTTGAAAATTCAAAATCTCGTGGAATTTTTAGAGTGAGAAGTCGTTGAATTTGAAAAGTAATGACTCTTCCCTCGTTCTCCCCCTAAAATAGACTTTAAAATCAGTTTTTGGGAGTTATATGGAGGAGAACCCGCCAAAAACAACCTTTTGAAACGTTTTAAGTCATTTTCGTTGTTGTAGAGCCTCAGGCGCCGATTTCGGCGATTCAGGCACCAACTCTCTGGAAAGTGGCGCCTCAGACGCCAGTTCCAAATTTTTCGCTATTTCGATTTCAATCCAATAAATCCTCAAATCTTCCATAAAATTAGATAAATAAAGATGTTTTTAAATATTTTCACAATTTCAAGTTTCTTAAATACACGAAATCCATAAAATTACGGATATATCTATATAAATATAATATTCGAAAAAAAAACATATAAGCAAAATAAAAAAATGATAAATATGGGTTGCCTCCCATAATGTGATTGGTTTAATGTCGTCAATCAAACATTCTCAGTCTTTACTCTAGGTGATCCAACCTTACAGTCTCATTAAAATTTGGTCTTTGACCATAACAATATGGTTTTAGTCTGTGCATATTCAGTTTAAATATCTTTCTAGTCTTGGGATCTTCAATATTAACAACTCCATAGGGATAGACTTTTACAATTGTGAATGACCCTTTCTACCTAGACTTTAATTTTCTAGGAAATAATTTCAATATTATATTATATAATAAAACTTTCTGTCCAGACTCAAATTACTATTTTATTATCTTTGGATCATGTTATTCTTTCATTTTATCCTTATAAATCCTAGCATTATCATAAGTTTCATTCCTAATTTCTTCAAGCTCATTCAATTGCAATAATCTTTTCTCACCCGCTTTTTTGGAATTGAAATTGAACTCTTTAATAGACCACTAGGTTTTATGCTCCAATTTTACTGGTAAATGACAAGTCTTCAAAAAAATTAATCTATTTAGGGACATTTCTAAAGGTGTCTTATAAGCTATCCTATAAGCTAATAATACAGTATCTAATCTAGCAGACCAGTCCATTTTATTAGGATTCATAATTTTTATAAAATTCTTTTAATTTCACGATTAGATATTTCGGTTAGACCACTAGTCTGGGGATAAAAAACAATTGCAATTTTTTTGCATAACATTATTTTTTTCTACCAAACTTGCAATTGTTGCATTCCTAAAATGAGATCCTCCATTGGTAATGATTATTCTCGGCATTCCATATTTTGTAAAATTATTTTTAATTAAAAAATTTAAAACATTTCGAGCATCACATCGACGTAAAGTGATTGTTTCAATCAATTTTGACAGATAATCCACAACAATCAATATATTTATTTCCAAATGAAGGTATAAATGGTCCCATAAAATCCAATCCCCATGCATAAAAAATTTCAATTGTCAAATTAAAATTTAGAGGCATTTCATTTCTTTTTGAAATATTACCTACTCTTTGACACCGATCACATGTTTATATATATACCTTCTATATTCACTGTGATCATAAGAAAAAAAGAGTGAATGTGACTATGAATGAGCATAATGCGTTAATACCAACAAGATAAGTCATAAGATGGCGAATATGCATTGATTATAGAAAATTAAATCTTGACACAAGAAAAGATCATTTTCAACTACCCTTTCTAGATCAAATGCTGGATAGCTAGATGGGCGTAAATACTTTATTTTCTGGTTGGATATACTTGTTATCACCAAATACAAATAGTTCCTACGGATCAAGAGAAAACAACTTTTACTAGTCTTTATGGTATATTTGCTTTTAGAATAATGTTCTTTTGTTTATGTAATGCACCTGCTACATTTCAAAGATGTATGATGACTATTTTTGTGATTTAATTGAAAAAGGGATTGAAGTTTTTGAATCATATTTAGAACATTTATCAAAGTTCTTAAGGGCTGTGAAGAAAAAAATTTGGTCCTTAATTGGGAAAAATTTCAATTTATGGTAGTAGGTGGAATTATTTTAGGACATAAAATTTTAGAAAATGATATGGAAGTAGACCATGCAAAATACCAAGTGATCGCTAATTTACCTTACCCAACAAGTGTGAAGAAAATTAGGATGTTTTTAGGTCATGCTGGATACTACAGGCGGTATATTGAAGACTTTTTAAAAATTGCGAAGCCTCTATGTCATTTACTTGAAAAAGATGTAATTTATAATTTTGATAAAGAGTGTCTAAAACATTTTGAATTATTAAAAGAAAAATTAGTCACTGCACCAGTTATTATTTCACCAAATTGGGAAAAACTTTTAAATTGATATGTGATGTTAGTGATTATGCTATTGGATCTGTTTTAGGACAAAAACATGATATAATTTTAAAAGTTATCTCCTAAACTATTTGAACTCTTAAGGAAGCTCAAATTAATTATAACACAACTGAGAAAGAGTTATTAGCAATACTATATGCTTTTGATAAATTTAGTTCATACCTAATTGGAACTAAATGTATTGGGTAAGGTAAATTAGCGATGCAATCAAGTATTTAATGAAATAGAAGGATGCAAAACCAAAACTTATAAGATGGGTTCTTCTTTTGCAAGAATTTAACTTTGTGGGGACTTATTTTTGTGATGACCCGTGTTTATATAAACAACGAATGGATCTTATTATTAGAAGATGTGTGCCTTTAGATAAAACTTATGCAATTATTCAAATATATCATAATTCTGATTTTGGGGGAAAATTTGGTGTTGATAAAACAACATACAAAATTTTGTAACCTTGATTTTATTGGCCTACAATCTTTAGAGATATTAACGCTTATATAAAAATTTGTGATCGATGTTAACAAGTAGGCAATATTTCTAGAAGAAATGAGATACCCCTCAATTATGTGTTATAAGTTGAGATATTTGATGTTTGGGGATTAGATTTCATGGGACCATTTATACATTTTTTTCATAAATTAATATATGCTGTTACTAGTAGATTATGTATCTAAATGGATATAAGCTATTGCTTTACCTCAATGTGAAGCTCAAAATGTTGCACAGATTTGAAAATAAATATATTTTATAGATTTGGGATGTCAAGAGTGATCATAATTGACGGGAGAAGTCATTTCAGAAATGCAATGACGGAGAAATTATTAAATAAATATCATATAAACCATCAAATTCTTATTTCTTATCATCCTCAGACAAGTGGTTTGGTTGAATTATCCAATCAAGAAATTAAAAGAATATTGAAAAAATATTTGAATCCAACTAAAATGGATTGGTCAGTCAAACTTGATTATGCTTTGTGAGCTTATAAGACAGCATATAGAATTCTTATATAAATGTCCCCATACAGGCTAATGTTTAGGAAAGTTTATCATTTACCAGTTAAAGACTATTGAAATTAAATGAGCTTGAAGAGATAAGGAATGAATCTTATGAAAGTGTTACGATTTACAAAGAAAAGATGAAGATGACATGATCGGAAGATTCTTGCTAAAAATTTTGAGCCAGGACAACAAGTTTTTTTTATAATGTAAGGTTATGATTATTTCCAGGCAAACTTAAGTACAGGTGGACATTTGTTGTGATGAAAGTTTATCCCTGTGGATCTACGGATATCAAAGATCCTAAAACTAATAACATATTTATTTTGAATGGTCATAAAGTGAAACCATACTTTTTTGGGTGACCAACTTAAATTGATAAATCTTATGATGTTGTGTCAACCAGAATAAACATTGGTTATGTCGGGCTGATAGCGTAAAACCAAGCACTCTATGAGAGACAAGCAATAAGTATTTGTGTGATTGTTTTGAATGTTATATTGTTGTGTTTAATTTGGAAATTTTTGGTGGTATTTTGAATATTTAATGGTTTAGTGATTATTCTAAGACCTTAAAAGATGACTTAGACATGTTAGAATGAGTATTTGGACATTAAGTTGACCTGTGCTAAATTGAGCACTTACGCTTAAGCGCTAATATTCAACGCTTAAGCATGACAGTTAAAGACATTTTCGAATTTTGGTTTCTAGAAGTTTTAACTGTGATTTGGTTGGCTTTAACATGGGATAACAGTTCTAGGACATGCCTAAGAGTTATAAAGGAGTTTGCAGCCTATAAATATAGGAGTTATGTAAGGATTTTTACCACACTTCCATTTATCCCTAAATTCTAAGTAAGAAGAGAGAGATTTTGGAAATATGTCATCTTGGGAGAGTGAATTGAAGAAAAAGAAAGAAGTAATGAGAAAGAAGTTGATTAGTCAGAGTGTACAAGAATTAAACAATGATTTCCAAGCTGTTAATATCAAAGGAACAACAAATAAAATCACAAAAATTGAGGCTGGTTTGTCTTCAATTGAAGCAAAAGTGATGGAAGTTAATGTGAATTTGGATCTTATAGTATTGCAAATTAAGATACAGTTTAGCCATACCAGTTTCATAGAAGAAGCGGACAAGGTTGTGCATTTAAAGATCAAGTGGATTGAAGAAGATTCAACTAGAGTTATTAATCACCGTTTGTTTTATTAGTTTACATTCCAAAGCTGAAGGAGAGACTAATGATAGGTCAGGATTTGTTCCATCATACAGAGAGTGGTATTAAGTTCTTTGTTTAGTGTTTGTGTGTTTAGTGTTTCTTTGTTATTCTTAAATGTGTTTAGTGTGTTTTTAATGTTAAGATTATCTTGTGTTTGTGTTATGAATTTTCTCAACTAAGACTATTTGAATTGAGAGTTTATGTATTGAAAATGTTTGTAATTGTTCGTGAATGAATATAAGTGTTTGTTGTTGTGAAATTTTGTGGTTTTTAGAGTTGAATCGAATTAGTTAAGATTGGTGAATCTTCAGAAAGAGGAGAGTTTATAAGGAAGAAAATAGTAATTAAAGAGTATGAGACCTTATAGGGTTGGTTGACTTAGGGTCTGCTTGGGGTAGCTGCGACTTATCTAGCTTCTGTTTGGGGCAGCTGCAGCTTATCTAGCTTCTGCCGATAAGCAGCGTATCCTGCTAATCTACTGATGAGTAGTTGATCTAGATAAGCTGGCTGGCTGTTTGGTTTATGCGTTTGGAAAATAACTGATTCTGGATAAATGATTTTTCTGCACCTGTTGTGGATAAGCTGTTTAGCTGTTTGATTTATACTTTTTGTAAATAGCTTATTTACAGACTTTTTTAGTTAAATGAACAATCGGTCATGCAAAATTTGTAATTTTCTCAGAAAAATTTAAATTTAAATGTTAAGACATGATAATAGAAAAGAGTTGAGTTACATTTATATAACTCAAATATTTTCGATCACATCAAAGAAGCACAGTTACATATACAAAAGTAAAATACACCTTCACATACTAATACGGAGTATAATGAGACCCAAAAAAAAAAGAAAAAATAACATGCTAAAATTACAAGGAAAAAATGACAATATTGATTTTAAAATGTAAAAGCATATCACGATGAATGTTGCCCAGTTCTGACACCCTAGAACCCCGAGCAAACCTGTCTAACTGGGATATCGAAGAAACTGAAGCACTTGAACCACAAACTCAATTCTCAAGTTGTGACACCATCGAACTCCGAGCCATGGTGTCCATTTAGAATATCGTAGACATGGACTTATTGTTGGCTCTCCTGAAGATTTTGCAGTCTTCCAGGACGTGTCCCCACCGTGGCCACCTGTAGAATTGTCACCCGTAGCTATGTGGCTGGCATGACGTGAGTAGTAAAGTCGGTAGCCCGCAGCAGCACATCACTTGCCTGAACTTCCTTGAATATCTGGAACTCATTGTCGTGCATATATTAAAAAGAAAATATATCAGTAAAAAAATAAAGGAAATAAATAAAATCAACTTACCGAAGTATTGAGGCAGCGGTTGCCGACAACAAAGTTCTGTGGCTATCCATGCTGCTCCACAATTATCTCAATAAAATCATTGGACATAAAAAATGACAAAAACTGCATATGTTCCTACTCACCTAGAGTGTTGTGAATGTTAATATAGAGGGAAAAGAAATAAGAAATTTGAAATAAGCTGCATATAAACCTCTAGCCCTTAGGTATTTTACATGTTTAGCACCCAAGCCTCAATTTCATATACCTACCTCCTTGACTATGCATACAAGATGTATTCCATATTTAAAAGGCAAGATGTAAGCAAATAAAAGTTAGGTGGTATGCATGTAAAGCTTCCATATGCTTAAAAGAATACATACCTTCTATACAAACCCATGAGCCTCCTTGGATCCCAAAAAAATCAAGTGATAAATTCTCAAAAATTTAAACACCTGTGGAAATTCTCTAACACCAAAAATAATGCCTCTACAGCTAGTTAGAATTGCAAAAGCCAGACATCTCAACACGATTGGATCCCAACAACTGGATCTAGGTTTTCAGGCACTAAACACTTCCAGATTCATCGCAAATAACACATTGATCATCCAAAATCAAGAAGCCTTTCGTCGAAATGGGGGAGAAGAGGGAGGGGCGGAGCGAGGAGAAGAGATTTCTTACCCGCTGAGTTGAGGCAAGATTGATGCCAAAAGTTTGATGAAAGTTGAGGGATGCGGGACTGTTTGCGAGCGTAGCTCCGTAAAAGCTTGGAGGTCGAATACGGATCGCGGGGATATACCCACGGTCTGCATGTAATATAAAATAAAAAATATTGTTTTCTAAAATGCTACTCAAACACGAGAAACAAACATTAAAGCGATGTTTTTAAAACTCCGCCGTACTTTTAAGCTGCCCCAAATGGGCCCTTAAGATAGAAGAGCATTCTACTTAAAACAAAATTTATCAAAATTTGAGCACTAGCACCTAAGCGCTAAGACCTCGAACTTAAGCCCTAGCTAAATGACCAAAGGAAAATATAATGAGATTTTCATACCTATTTTATACTATTTTTAATAATATTACACTTTAATAAAAGGTATTTTTGATGTTTTATTGCAGGAATGATGAATTTGGAGCAATAAGATGCAAAAAGGAGCGAATTTCGAGCGAAAATGACCAAAATGTGGAGATTTGAACTAGAGCGCCGATGACGCCGTCGACGCCGTCGATGATGAGTTTTTCCTGAGGCTATAGGACAAAATTCTCCAGAAGTCCACCAACGACGCCCTCAAAGCCGCCGACGGCGAGCTCGGTGGTTATGCCTACTCAAGTTTTGGACTAGGCCAAATTTTGAAGGGATGCTTAGGCAACTCTTGAGAAAGCTTATCCACAACTTTAAAAGAAGATTTCGANAATGATATGTTTAATCAAAAGTTGGCTTCACTGGACCTACCTAAAGGGAATACTTAAATACATTCTTGAACTTATATTTATGAAATAGATCTTTTACTAGTATTGTTCTCATGAAATTCCTATCATTTGAATATTCTAAGTGACTTAATATTAAAACATATAGTCATTCTTGAAACGAATAGAAGACTAGAACTCTTAAACTTGATGACTAGATAATCTTGTAGCTACAGAGTTAATTCAATTACTTGAATTTTTTTTTTCTGAAAATCTCACTATGGTATTTATCTAAATCAAACTTATAGTATTTATGTATTAACACTTTACTACAATAGATCATAACTTTTATGTAGTACTAAAATTACTTGAGGACAAGTAATAGTTAAGTTATGGGATTTTGACCCAAGGAAAATATGTTGAGATTTTCATACCTATTTTATACTGTTTTAATGATATTGCACTTTAAGTGATTTTGGCCAAAGGAAAATATGTTAACATTTTCATACCTATTTTACATGGTTTTTTATGATATTGCACTTTAAAGAAAGGTATTTTTGATGTTTTGTTGTAGGAATGACGAATTAGGGTCATTGGAGCAAAAAGATGCAAAAAGAAGCGAATTTGGAGCTAAAAGGACCAAAATGTGAAGATTTGAACTAGGGTGCCGACGACGAGCCCAACAGCGCCGACGAAGGACTTTTCTTGAGACTCCAGATTAATTCACTTAGAAGGCCCGCTGATGGCGCCCTCGAGGTCATCGACGGCAAGCTCGGTGGTTATGTCCAACAAAGCATTGGATGAGGACGAATTTTGGAGGGGTGCTTAGGCAACTCTTAGGAAAACTCATCCAAAATTTTAAAAGAAGATTTTAGCCAAAAATTGGAGAGAGCGTAGAGTTCCTGGATGTTAGAAAGGTCCTAGAGGTTGGAGAGGTTCCATTAGTGTTTGCTAGAGAGTCTAAATTGTGAGGAATTCTTCAAGAGATTGTAAGAGTGGAGGGAAAGTGAGAGATTTCTTTCTCCTTGCCGCTTGGAAGAGGAATTCTATGTGCTGTAAAGAAATGAAGAGATTCAGAGGAACTTCGAGGAGTTTTTTTGGGGAGAATTAAAGATAAGTTTATTTATTGTTGTAGTTTGTATGACTTTGATTTTAAATATGAATTCCAAGTTTTGTTGTGTTTTCCCCATGAGATCTGAGTAGTNGATTTCGACCAAAAATTGAGAAGGGTCTAGAAGTCCTAGATGTTAGAAAGGTTCCAATAGTATGTAAAAATTGTGAGGAATTCTTCAAGAGCTTGTAAGAGTGGAGGGAAAGTGAGAGATTTCTTCCTCCTTACTACTTTGAAGAGGAATAATATGTTATGTAAAAAAAGGAAGAGATTCGGAGGAACTTCGAGGAGTGTTCTTGGGGAGAAATTAGAGATAAGTTATTTACTTNAAAGATCTTGGCCGAAAATTAGAAAGGTCCTGGATGTTAAAAAGGTCCTGGAGGTTAGGGAGATTCCATTAGTGTATAGAGAATTTACTAGAATGTCAAAATTGTGAGGAATTCTTCGAGAGATTATAGGAGTGGAAGGAAAGTGAGAGATTTCTTCCTCCTTGCTACTTCGAAGAGGAGATTTGTGTTTTGTAAAGAAAGGAAGAGATTCAGAGGAACTTCGAGGAGTGTTCTTGAGGAGAAATTAGAGATAAGNTAACATTTTTGGCTGAAAATTGAAGAGTCTAGAGGCCTTGGAGCTCATCATTAGTGTATAGAATTTCCAATAGAGTGTAACAATTGTGAGGAATTCTTCGAGAGATTGTAAGAGTTGAGGGAAAGTGAGATTTCTTCCTCCTTGCTACTTCAAAGAGGCATTTTGTGTGCTCTAAAGAAAGGAAGAGATTTAGAGGAACTTCGAGGAGTGTTCTTGGGGAGAAATTNGTTTTTTTTAATTATTATATTTCATGATTATGTTTCTAGTATAAAAGACTAAATGGGAATGATGGATCTTTTGTAGAAGTGATTAATCATCAACTTTATCTTTAATAATCATAGATTTGACTCGACCCAAATTATTATTCATAGTCTTTTGACCTATAGATGACATGCCTTTTTCTGGTCTCTCATTTATGGAATAAAAATTTAATTATTTTATTGTAATCCATAGTTGGCATCATGTTGTACCAGGTAAGTTCCACACATACACACTTATGTGTATGCTCCGCGTACTCAGATGAGCTGGCCAGGCATCTACGTGTCTGTTGTAAATCCTCTCTGATATATAATTTGATTTCCCTCTGAGTGTTGGGTGCGGTACTATAATTATTAGTCTCATTAGGGGTGATCCGGGTTTGTATAATAGTCTCTCTCTCTCTCTCTCTCTCTCTCTCTCTCTCTCTCTCTCTCTCTCTCTATATATATNCGATTGTATTATGTTGTCTGTGGCAGAATTTGCGCGGTATAGCCTTTGAATACTGGACACAAAAAATAGCGAAATTTTCACTGACATTAGGTTGATTTTTGCGTCGGATTTTTGTCAACTAAGTCGTCGAAATGTATTACATAATAACGTGGAAAGAATCCGTTGCAAATTCGACACAAAAACCAAAGCATTAGACCTAGAAACCCATTCCGCGTTCTCTGTTATGTTTTCATCCTTCACATCTCGTGTTCTTCCCTCCTGCGACACTCTCCAAAAACCCTCACACCCTCTCTGCCTTGCCTGAAACCCTCGCACCCCACCTTCCAAATTCTCTCCCAACAGTCTCGCTCGACAACACAACTCAAGTTCTATGGTCGCCATTAGACCTAGCTGGGATGGCAAGGAGCGAGCACGCAACCATTGATCGAAACTCCCATATTTTTCAACCTTTTGCTCCACTCCTATCTGAAAGCATTGAGGAAGGTCTACTTATTTGTGCCATTAATTTTTATTTTGTATTATGGTTTGTATATTAGAATTGAAGTTTAAGAGTTAGGTATGCATATACATCTTGGTTGAAGTGGATGAGGGTGCATCGATCGGGTATATTATTCAAATTGATGGAGATATAGATGAAGATTTTATTAGTAGTATTCAAGTTGGTTAATTGAAGTGGAGGAATTAATCCGGTTTTGTTCAAATTGATGATGGTATAGAAAGGGATGTTATTAGTAGAATTCACGTTGGTTGGATGAAGTGGAGGAAAATATCGATTGGGTTTATTGTTTAAAATGATGGTGATATAGATTGGTATTATTAGTAGAATTCAAGTTGGTTGGTTGGAATGGAGGAATACATCGGGTCTTGTTCAAAGTGATGATTGACGCGCCAAAAAACGATGCAATGGTAAAGCAAAACACTTCCCAGCGTCTTTGTGCAATTATCTCTTCCACTCAAGTATTCGGTGTGTTGAATTCTTGATTCACAAACCCCCTTTCCTAGATTAACCTCTTATTCACAAGAACTTGATCATGTAACTTTTGCGCATCAAAATTGATGAACTTTTTTCGGTTGAAAATTACAAATCTCGCGGAATTTTTAGAGTGAGAAGCCATTGGATTTGAAAAGTAATGACTCTTCCCTCGTTCTCCCCCTAAAATAGGCTTTAGAATCAGTTTTTGGAAGTTATATGGAGGAGAACCCGCCAAAAACAACCTTTTGAAACTTTTTAAGACATTTTCATCGTCGTAGAGCCTTAGGGGCCTCTTCTGGCGCTTCAGACACCAACTCTCTAGAAAGTGGCGCCTCAGACGTCAGTTCCAAAATTTTTGTCATTTCGATTTCAATCAAATAATTTCTTAAATCTTCCATAGAATTAGATAAATAACGATGTTTTTAAATATTTTCTTAATCTCAAGTTTCTTAAGTACACGAAATCCATAAAATTATGGATATATCTATATAAATATAATATTAAAAAAAAACATATAAGAAAAATAAACAATGATAAATATGGGTTGCCTCCCACAAAGTGATCAAGCATCACATCGAGGTAAAGCGATTGTTTCAATATATTTTGACAAATAATCCACAACAATCAATATATTTTTTTCCAAATGAATGTATAAATGGTCCAATAAAATTCAATCCCCATGCATCAAAAATTTCAATTACCAAATTAAAATTTGAAGACATTTCATTTCTTTTTGAAATATTACCTGCTCTCTGACACCAATCACACACACACACACACACACACACACACACACACACACATACACACACACACACACATATATATATATATATATGTGTGTGTGTGTGTTAAAATATCTAAATAGAATAGACCAATAAAATCCAGATAGCAAAAATTTATGAGCAGTTCTATCATTCCCAAAATGACCTCCAAATTAAAAAAAAGGACATTTTTGGATAATTTCCTGAATTTCTTTATAAGACACATATATTCTCATTGCGAAATCTTTGAACTGTTTGTACAAATATGGGTCATCCCAAAAATAAGATTTTGCATCTTGAATGAATTTATTTTTCTGTTGTTTTGTCAGTCCATATGATAAAATACCACTAACAATATAATTCACAATATCAGCATACCATGATATTTCTCATCTTTTAACAACATAAAGTTTTTCATCAAGAAAATTTTCATTAATTTCTTTATCCAAGTCAAGTGTTTCTTCTTGTTCCAACCTAGATAGATGATCAACAATTTGATTATCACTTCCCTTCCTATCGGCTATTAAAAAATCAAATTCTTGCATCAGAAGAATTTGTCTAGTTAATCTTGGTTTCACATCATTCTTTTGCATCAGATATTTAATAGCCGAGTGGTTAGTATGCACAACACATTTAGCTCTAATTATATATGACCTAAACTTGTCAAAAAAGTAATTAATTGCTAATAACTCTCTTTCAGAAGTGTTGTAATTAATTTAAGCATCATTAAGAGACTTACTAGCATAATATATAACTTTAAAAAAAATTATAACTTTGTTCTAAAACAGCTCCAATTTCATGATCACTTGCATCACACATTAATTCAAAAGGTTTCTCCCAATGAGGTGGAAAAATTATNACCATTCCCAAAATGACCTCTAAATTCAAAAAAATGACATTTTTGGATAATTTCCTGAATTTTTTTATAAGACACATATATTCTCATTACGAAATCTTTGAAATGTTTGTACAAATATGGGTCATCCCAAAAATAAGATTTTGCATCGTGAATGAATTTCTTTTTCTGTTGTTTTGTCAGTCCATATAATAAAATACCACTAACAATATAATTCACAATATTAGCATACCATGATATTTCTCATCTTTTACCAACATAAAGTTATTCATCAAGAAAATTTTCATTAATTTCTTTATCCAAGTCAACTGTTTCTTTTTGTTCCAACCTAGATAGATGATCAACAATTTGATTATCACTTACTTTCCTATCGACTATTACAAAATCAAATTCTTACATCAGAAGTATTTGTCTAGTTAATCTTGGTTTCACATCATTCTTTTGCATCAGATATTTAATAGCCGAGTAGTCAGTATGCACAACACATTTAGCTCTAATTATATATGACTTAAACTTATCAAAAAAATAATTAATTGCTAATAACTCTCTTTCAGAAGTGTTGTAATTAATGTAAGCATCATTAAGAGACTTACTAGCATAGTATATAACTTAAAAAAAAATATATCTCTGCTCTAAAATAGCTCCAATTTCATGATCACTTGCATCACACATTAATTCAAAAGGTTTCTCCCAATGAGGTGGAAAAATTATAGGAGCAACAATCAATTTTTCCTTTAAAGTTTTAAAGGCCTTAAGACACTCTTGGTTGAAGTCATATTTTTTATCTTTTTCCAGAAGTTGGCATAAAGGCTTAGTAATTTTTGAAAAATTTTTAATATATTACCTGTAAAATCCAACATGTCCTAAAAAGCTCCTAACTCCTCTTACAGTAGTAGGTGGAGGTAGGTTTGATATAACTTGTATTTTGCGGGATCTACTTTCTTGTCATTTTCTGAAATTTTATGCCCATGTTTAATTCCTCCTGGAACCATAAATTGACATTTTCCCACTTTAATACGAGATTCATCCTTTCACATCATTCAAGAACTTTCTATAAATGATTTAGACATATTTTAAACGAAACTCCAAATACAGAACAATCATCCATAAAGAATTCAATCCCTTTTTCAATTAAATAATTGGAAATTGACATCATACATCTTTCAAATGTTGCAAGTGCATTACATAATCTAATGGGCATTCATCGAAAAGCAAAAGTTCCATAAGGACTAGTAAATGATGTTTTCTTTTGATCCTCTATAGCAATAGTTATTTGATGATAACCAGTATATCCATCTAGAAAACAAAAATATATGTGCCCAGCTAGTCTGTCCAACACCTAGTCCAAAAAGGGTAAAGGAAAGTGATCATTCCTGGTGGCAGAATTTAATTTATTGTAATTTATGAAGATTGGCCATTTGGTGACTCCTCTTGTTGGTATTAATTCTTTATTCTCATTTGTCACAATAATCACAACTCCTTTCTTTAGAACACAGTGCATTGGACTCACCCAAGAAATGTCTGAAGTATGATATATTATTCCAACATTTAATCATTTTAAAATCTCTTTTTTGACAACTGTTGCAGGTGGATTTAGTGTGTTAATTTTGCAAATATTTTTCAATATTACAAACTACACATGACAGATACAATAATAATGCGCAATTTAATCCCAACAAAAATAACTTTAGTGAAAATAGTTTTATCCCTTAAAAAACATTAGACTTCCAAATCCCCTGAAAGTAACACAACTATACACATCGCTCATGTAATAAAGGGCACTAATGGAGTCCTAAATATCGATATCACAGGGAAGTTGGAAATGCTTATAAGTAAATTCTTAAGATTATAATGTAAACTAAAATTTTAAACTATAAAAGTGCAGTACAAAATTTGAATCTAAAATAAATGAGTGAATGCTAAATAAAATGTAGTTAAAAGACTAAGTTAATTAAACTAATTGCTGAGCTTTCAAAAGTAAAATTTACGCNAAAGACACTCTTGGTTGAAGTCAAATTTTGTATCTTTTTCCAGAAGTTGGCTTAAAGGCTTAGTAATTTTTGAAAAATTTTTATTATATCACCTGTAAAATCCAACATGTCCTAAAAAGCTCTTAACTCCTCTTACAGTAGTAGGTGGAGGTAGGTTTGATATAACTTGTATTTTGCGGGATCTACTTTCATGTCATTTTCTGAAATTTTATGCCCATGTTTAATTCCTCGTGGAACCATAAATTGACATTTTCCCACTTTAATACGAGATTCATCCTTTCACATCATTCTATAAGTTTCTATAAATGATTTAGACATATTTTAAACGAAACTCCAAATACAGAAAAATCATCCATAATGAATTCAATCCCTTTTTCAATTAAATAATTAGAAATTGACATCATACATCTTTGAAATGTTGCAAGTGCATTACATAATCTAATGGGCATTCATCGAAAAGCAAAAGTTCCATAAGGACTAGTAAATGATGTTTTCTTTTGATCCTCTATAGCAATAGTTATTTGATGATAACCAGTATATCCATCTAGAAAACAAAAATATATGTGCCCAGCTAGTCTGTCCAACACCTAGTCCAAAAAGGGTAAAGGAAAGTGATCATTCCTGGTGGCAGAATTTAATTTATTGTAATCTATAAAGATTGGCCATTTGGTGACTTCTCTTGTTGGTATTAATTCTTTATTCTCATTTGTCACAACAATCACAACTCCTTTCGTTAGAACACAGTGCGTTGGACTCACCCAAGCAATGTCTGAAGTATGATATATTATTCTAACATTTAATCATTTTAAAATCTCTTTTTTGACAACTGTTGCAAGTGGATTTAGTGTGTTAATTTTGCAAATATTTTTCAATATTACAAACTTCACATGACAGTTACAATAATAAATGCGCAATTTAATCCCAACAAAAATAACTTTAGTGAAAATAGTTTTATCCCTTAAAAAACATTAGACTTCCAAATCCCCTGAAAGTAACACAACTATACACATCGCTCATGTAATAAAGGGCACTAATGGAGTCCTAAATATCGATATCACAGGGAAGTTGGAAATGCTTATAAGTAAATTTTTAAGATTATAATGTAAACTAAAATTTTAAACTATAAAAGTGCAGTACAAAATTTAAATTTAAAGTAAATGAGTGAACGCTAAATAAAATGTAGTTAAAAGACTAAGTTAATTAAACTAATTGCTGAGCTTTCAAAAGTAAAATTTACGCTAAATAAAGTTTTTGTGTTGAAGAGTTCAAATTTAAGAGAGCATTCTTCCCTTTTACAATGAGTATATGGTTTGTGAAGAAATTAAAATCATTTGAAAATATATTTATATATAAATTATTTTGTGTCAAAACAATCTGATTCTTTACCCTCTTCCAAGTTCATAAAGAACTTTGATTAATCCAGAGTGCTCCCTAATTCTGTGGTTAGGCTGGGATGATACCGGCTGCCACTCCAAGGCTAACAATCTCTCATTACTTTCCTATCAACTGAACCAAATTAGGGATTTTAATCTGTCACCTTAAAATCTCCAATTATGCATCCAACAAAGTATATTTCTCTATTTATTTGCACTAAACCCCATGGAATTAAATATGATTCTCCCCATGTTATAGAAATAATAGTCCTTTCGGAACATATGTTTCTCAACACATTTTAACATTTCAATTGGCCAGATCGAAAAGTAAATGAAGATCAGAGTTCAAATCATCACAAATTATTAACATTTAAACCATATAAAATAAAATCAATTATTGACAAAACCATATCTCAAAGTAGAAAGAAGGAAAAAGAAGACTCCTCAGAATTCATGAGAAGTATACGACAAAACACAAATGTCATATATAAAAATAAGTTTATAAAATAAATAAATATAAGAATACAACTTATCTCACAATCCTTCCTAAACAAATTCTTAGAAAGTCTCTTCAAGAACTTTCCCTCTTTGCAAGCACACTCAATTATCTCTTAGAAGAATAATGAAGATCAAATCTCTCACCTTCCCTTTCCTGTTACAACCCTTGAAGAAATCTCCAAGCCCTTGACACGCACTCTCTCCTCTATCTCACGCCAATCACTCTCTTCAGCACTCCTTTCACGCACCACCTCAAGCCCTAAAATTCTTTCTCCTTTAATAGAGGTTGCCTCCCTCCAAAAAAATTCAAAATTCCCTCCAAAGTTATGTTCAAAAGTCAACTATTTTGAATTCAAAAGACATGTTTATTGATCTAAGAGACATATCCCTTTATGAAAAGACTTTCCAAAGTGTTTAGATGCATTGAATCACTCCATGAGGGATTTAGAAGAAGTGTCAGTTTCAAAATTCGTAAAAAATCCATCTCAAATCGCCTTAATCTACAACAAGTCGTCTCTAGCGCTTCAGACGCAAGTTCTGGCGCTTTAGGTGCCAACTTGTTTAAGACCGCACTGTTTTGGGTTTTGGGGCTTCAGGCACCAAATCTGGTGCTTTAGGTGCAAGATCTGGAGCTTCATATGCCAGCTCTCTGTAAAGTGGTGCTTCAGGAGCCAGAATCCCAACATTCATTGTTTTGGCTCCAAATTTCATCATTTTTTGCTACTTTTGCTGCAAATGCCTAAAATATTTGTTCCTGCAATGAAAACGTGAAAAATACCTTCTTTAAATTGAGATATCACCATAAATAAACATAAAATGTATACTTAGAATAACATATTATTTTGGTGTATCAAAGTCCCCCAAACTTAAATGTTACTTGTTCTCAAGTGACACTTTTACTATATAAAAGCATATGACTTAGGATAAAGATTAACTAATAACTTCTATACTTTAGTTTAATAAATAAAATAGTAAAATTTAAGAAAAACCTTTATTCATTAGATTCAAATTCTAATTCTAAGAGTACTTAGTAATCAAATTTAAGATTTCTAGATCTCTATTCTTTTCAAGAAGAATTGTACTTCGTTATATCAATGATACTTATAACATTCATATAAAAAATAACTTCTTGAAAACTTTACTAGTAATGCTACTAATATTCCAATATCTGTCTAGAAAATGTATTAAAGCCTTTTCCTTCAGTTTATTCAAGTGAAGCCAATTTTTAATCCGGCATCTCCTCAAGCTTCTCCTCACTCATTTTTCTTTTCTTTTCTTTCTTTTTCAAGTGAGGATTACTATATCTGCATTGCCTTTAATAATTTTGAACTTCACTATCCGCTTCTTAAAGTCAAAACTGTTTACCTTTATTCGCTTTATAAATTCATATTAGTTTATGATTTTTATAAAGTTTCATTATTTACTTCTTACATGAAACAAGTTGGCACCAACATCTAATACCATCATTTTCTAAATGCAGAAGCTTAGCACAGCTCTATCATTTGTTTCGAGCATGATGAACTATAAGAGGACCAACATGTACTACCATCATTTTCTAAATGCAGAAGCTTAGCATAGCACTATCATTTGCTATTTCACTTAGAGGATTTGTTGACAGTAATTTAGTTGAGATGAAGTGGAGGCAAACCTTTGACTGAATAGTCATCATGGATACGAAGAAGTTAACTTTCTTATTATATTTAACCTTCCATTCTCCTCTTCCATCAGTCAAAAAGTTAATCACTTCATCAAATGATGAACAGTCATCACAAATGCAGCGTATTCACAATGAAATGCATTTCTCAGCCCAAAAAATGCATTGATCCTTTCTCTAGAAAACTCAACTTGCTTACCTCTTACAAGGATGTGATCATTAGTGACGAACCACAAGTTGGCGTTAAACTCCCAATCATAGGAAAAATCATTACTGCAGTGAAGTAACAAAACCTCTCCCAATTTCTGGCGACGATCAACCTCTCAATCTCTCCACCCGTGTTAGCAAATGCCCTTGATTAGCCTCTTCTTCATAAGAACTCAATCATGTAACTTCTGCGTATCGAAATTGATGAACTTTTTCCAGTTGAAAATTCCAAATCTTGCAGAATTTTTAGAGTAGAATGCCATAGGAATTGAGAACTAGTAACTCTTCCCTCGTTTTCCCCCCTAAAATGGACTTTGGAATCAGTTTGTTGAGAGTTCTAAGGAGAAGAACCCGTAAAGAAACTACCAAAAATCGGCTTTTGAAACATTTTAAGCATTTTTGTCGCAGCGGCGCTTCAAGTGCCAGCTCTCTAGAATTTGGCGCTTCAAGCACCATTTCCAAAAAAATTGTCATTTCAATTTCAATGCAATGAATTCTCAATTCTTCCTTAAAATTAAATAAATAAAGATGTTTCTAATTATTTTCTTAATGTCAATTTTTTAAAATACACCGAATATATAAAAGAATAAATACAAATATATGTTAAGTATTCCGAACAAAAACATAAAATCAAAATAAAAAATGATAAATATGGATTACCTCCCACAAAACACTTGGTCTAATGTAGTCAGTCTGACATTCCCAGTCTTTATTATGGGTGACTCAACATTACAGTCTCTTTAAAAATTGGTGTTTGACTATCAAAATATGGTTTCAATCTGTGCCCATTCACTTTAGATATCCTTTCAGTCTTGAGATCTTCAATATTAACAGCTCCATAGGGATAAGCATTTACATTTCTGAAAGGTCCTTTACACCTATACTTTTGTTTTCCAGGAAACAATTTAAATCGTGTATTTTATAATAAAACTTTCTATCCATGCTCAAATTTATTTTTTATTATCTTTTTCTCATGCCATTCTTTCATTCTTTCCTTATAATTCTAACATTATCGTAAGATTCATTCTTAATTTCTTCAAGCTCATTCAATTGCAATAATCTTTTCTCACCAACATCTTTCAAATTGAAATTGAATTCCTTAACAACCCAATAAGCTTTATGCTCCAATTCTACTTGTAAGTGATAAGTCTTCCCAAAAATTAATCTATACGGGGACATTTCTATAGGTGTTTTATAAGCTGTTCAATATGTCCATAATGCAATATCTAATCTAGCATACCAATCCATTTTATTATTTTTCACATTTAAAATTCTCTTAATTTCACAATTAGATACTTATGTCAAACCACTAGTCTGGGGATAATAAGCAGTTGCAATTGTATGAATTATATTATATATTTCCACCACCCTTACAAATTTTGTATTTCTAAATTGAGATTCTCCATCGGTAATGATTACTCTCGATATTCCATATATAGTGGAAATGTTTTTAATTAAAAATTTTGAAACTCTCCAAGAATCACATCAAGGTAAGGCAATTGCTTCAATCCATTTTGAAACATTATCCACTGCTATCAATATATACATATTTCCAAATGAAGGTATAAATGGTCCCACAAAATCCAATCCTCATGCATCAAATGATTTAGACATATTTCAAATGAAGTTTCAAATACAGAATTTTGTCCATAAAAACTTCAATCTCCTTTTCAATTAAATCACTGAAAATTAATATCTTAATTCGTTGAAATGTTACAGGTGCATTGTATAGTTAATCCAATTTTTTGGTTGCAATAGATTCTGTAAGATTTAAATAAGTATAATCAATTAATATTTGGAATCTAAGCAAGTATACATATCATTATCAAGTAATAATGGACTTTCTATTTAAGCCGCAAATATCGATCTCACTGGGATGGTTTAAATTGGAAATGATAAATTTGCTATGAAATTCACAGAAAGTCAATTGAAATCACTGTCACTAATTTCAATTGTTGAGATGTAATCAAAATTAAATTTCTAAAATATTATCAAATCAAAAATATAATGTTTAAAATTGTAAATACTAATTTATTAATTATGTTTATGTAACAAAAATTTTTATGTGAAAAAAGCATCCTTCCCACTACAATGAAGCTACGGAAAAATGAGATGAGATAAATGTTCATAATATGTATTGTGCCAAATAGGAGTAATTTTAATTCTCTACCCAAATACAGTGCATATAAAATGATTGGGTAATCTCAGTGTTTAGTCCCTAAACCCGTGGCTAGGCTAGGAGGATACGAGCTCCCACTCCAGAGCTCCCACTTACCTTCACCTTAAGGCTAGCTCTCGCTTCAGTTTTTAAACAATAAGACCGAATTGAAGATTTTAGTCTGTCACCCTAAAGGTTCTCCAATTCCACACCCAACAAAGAATATTTCCCTATTTATTTGCACTTAATTCAATGGATGTTGTTCTCCTCCAAGGAATCAAATGTGATCCTCACTCTGTTGTAGAACTCATACTCAATTTCCTGGATCATATGTTTCATAGCACATTCTATCAATTCAATTGGCTAGATAGAAAATTAAATTAAGTTTGAAGTTGAAAAATCATCTCAATTTATTTTACATTTTAATATTTGCACATCCATTTTTCATTTCATTTCACCGTATCTTAGAGTAGGGAGAAAGATAGAGAGAACTACTCAGACTTCATGAGAAAAGAATAATAAAACACAAATTCTATATATAAAGAAATTTTCATACAACACTGATAGACAAACAATACTTATATGAAAACTCTTTCTCAAAGCAAATCCTTTGTAGCCTTTCCTTAGAAATACAGAAAGAAGATATCTCTCACTTTTCTCCTTCTCCAACACTCTTACAGAAAGTTTCACCTTAAGTCTCACCAAAAAAATTCTAAACTATGAAAACAAAATAAAAGATTGACTCAAATATGGTAGTGGAATGGAATGATGTAATGCGAAAAATGAACATAGAGGAGTGAAAAACGTAGAAGAGCACTTTTTTTAATGAAATTCAGCCCTAAATAAAGCCCAAGGTCGGTTCTCCAAGAGGTGCCTCCAAAAACTCTTCAAAAAATCATCTAAATACATCGAAACTTCTAGAAACGGGGTCTGCACCGCCTTTGGTGCCGTCGAAGCTGGTCTGGCACCGTCGATGCTGAGTAAAAATCTCCAGCCTTAAGTTGTTCTGCGCCGTTGGCGCTGACCTTGGCACTGCCGGCGCTGAGAATTTTTTTGAAAACGTAATTTTGACTCTGAATTTCATCTTTTTTGCTTTCTTTTTACTTTAAGACCTAAAAATCAACAACTTGCAAGAAAACATCAAAATACCTTCCATTAAAGTATAATATCACCAAAAATGAGTATAAAATATGGGTCTAGAAATGCATATATTTTTAGTGTATCAATAATCCAAAGAGCATTCACTTAAAAGAAAAAGTTCCATAAGGACTAATAAACATTATTTTCTCTTGATTTTCCAGAGCAGTGGGTATTTGATGATAACCGGGATACTCATCTTGAAAATGAAATTATCTATGCCCAACCAGACTATCCAACATCTGGTCCAAAAAGGGTGAAGGAAAATGATCCTTTCTGGTAGCAGATCTGTAGATCTAGTGACTTGTCTTGTTGGTATTAATTCATTATTTTCATTTGTTACAACAGTCACACTTCCTTTCTTTGGAACACAGTGAATTGGACTCACCAAAGCATTATTTGAAAAAGGATATATTATTCCAGCATCTAACTATTTTAAACTTTCTTTCTTGAAAACTTTTTTCATCATAGGATTCAATCTCTTTTGAGGATCAGCTCTTGGTTCATGTTGATATTCTAATAAAATTCTATGCATATAGATTAAATGACTGATTCCTTTAATATCAGCTAATGTCCTTCCAAGGGCTTTCTTATATCTTCTCAAAGTTTCCTACAATTGTTGTTCTTACGTATCAGTTAAATGTGTAGGAAGTGTTTTCAGTTCTAGTTCAGAAGATTTCTTAATAGATGTGTTACATTCAGTAGGATCTAACGTTTTAAATTTTTTCTGAACATAATCCAAATCTTCTTTACTCACTTTCATAGATTCATCTTGAATTTTATCCTCATCTTCATATTCCCCAAATTATTTTTCAAACTCCTTTTCAAATAAATTCTTGAAATATTTATGGCTTAGATATTTGTTGATATCCATTCTGAAGCATTCAATCTCGTACTCTTTTGCAAGGTATCTCATTTGTTTTGCAATACTAAATGTAACCTTTTAATCACTAACTCTTATAACTAGTTCTCCTTTCTGCACATCTATTAAAGATCTTTCAATGACAAGGAATGGTCCTCATAAAATGATAGGACTTTATTTATCTTCCTCCATATCTAATACAATAAAATCCACAGAAAAGATAATTTATCAACTTTTACCAAAACATCTTCTATAACTCTTTTAGCATAGGTAATCGAATGATCAGCTAACTGAAGAGTTATAGTTGTAAGTAAAATATTTTCTAAACCTAACCTTCTGAAAATTGATAAAGGCATAAGATTAATACTGACTCCTAAATCACATAAAGCTTTTCCAAAAAATATTTCGCTAGTAACACAAGGAATAACAAAACTTCCAAGATCTTTGAGCTTTTTAGGAAGCCTTTTTTGAATCATAGCGCTAACTTTTCACTGAGTACAACAATTTCATTATCGATAAATTTTCTTTTCTTATTAAGTATATCCTTCATGAACTTCACATAGCTTGACATTTGTTCCAAGGCTTCAACAAATAGAATTTTTATCGTCAATTTTCTCAATAATTCTATAATTTTTGAAAATTGGTTATCTCTATTTTTCTGCTTCAATCTTTGAGGAAATGGAGATGGTGGTCTTTCTACTGTTATTTTTGTTGGTTTAATATGATATTTTGACTCAAAATGAAATTCTCTACCAAATTTTTCATTTTCCACCTCATCTTTTTAAGTTCAACTTCCATTTCTTTTTGAACTCTGATTTCCAATTCTCTTCCACATCTCAGTTGAATAGCCTTAATTTGCTTTTTATTTTGATATTTAGGAATTACTTCAACATTACTAGGCAATGTTCCTGGAGGTCTATTGCTAAGTGTAATAGCAATACGTCCCAATTCATTTTACATGTTTCTAATTTTAGCTCCTTGACTTTGTAATTGGCTTCCCATTTGAAATATCAATTCCTTCATTGACACATTTTTCTTATTACTCTACAAATTATTAAAACTTGAAGGGTAATAAGGTTTATAAATTGGCTTCCCTTGATTGTTGGAGTTTCCTAATGGATTCGCAGCATTTTTTCCCCATTACAGATTTACAGAATTAGAGATATTGTTACTCTAACTAAAATTTGGATGATTCTTCCAACTAGGAAGATAATAATTGGCCAAAGGATTATTAGAATGATTTTTTATTGCATTTAAGGTCTCATAAGAAGATTGAGATTCTATCATTTGTCCCAATGAGTTTTCGTTAAGAACAGGTGATGTATGAGAAAAACTCATTCCATATTGATTTATCTTCTTTGATATAATAGGTGTTTAGGCAGCTAACATAGATATTGCATCAGAATCATGAATACTAGCAACTCTTTTTACGTTAACCCTATAAGAGGGCCATTAAAAATTATTAGTATCCATCTCTTCATTTAAAGAATATGCTTCATCTAATGGATTTGATATTAATAATCAACCACTAGCATCATCAACTATCAATCTAAGAGATCCAACCTATCTATTATAAAAGGTTTGAATTACTAACCAATCTAGCAACGCATGGTGTGGACACTTTTTAAGGAGATCTTTAAATCCTTCCCAGGACTTATAAATTGATTCCAATTCAAACTAAAAAAAATGTAATATTTTTTTAAGCTTAGCAGTTTTTAAAGTTGGGAAACATTTAGATAAAAAATTTTGTGTTAAGTCTCCCCAAGTTCTGATACATCTGAGCACTAACAAGTTTAACCACATCTTAACTTTATTAATTAGTGAAAAATGATAAAACTCTAAGTTTGACAGGATCATTTAACACTCGATCATATTTAAAAGTAGCACACAATTCAAAAAAACTAGCAAGGTGTAAGTTAAGATCTTTAGTTCATGTTCCCCCAAATTGATTTTTTTGTATCATTTGGATAATAGCAGATTTAAGCTCAAATGAATTGACCGATACAACAAGATTTTGTATACCTNATAAAAATTATTAGTATCCATCTCTTCATTTAAAGAATATGCTTCATCAAATGGATTTGATATTAATAATCAACCACTAGCATCATCAATTATCAATCTAAGAGATCCAACCTATCTATTATAAAAGGTTTGAATTACTAACCAATCTAGCAACGCATGGTGTGGACACTTTTTAAGGAGATCTTTAAATCCTTCCCAGGACTTATAAATTGATTCCAATTCAAACTAAAAAAAATGTAATATTTTTTTAAGCTTAGCAGTTTTTAAAGGTGGGAAATATTTAGATAAAAAATTTTGTGTTAAGTCTCCCCAAGTTCTGATAGATCTAAGCACTAACAAGTTTAACCACATCTTAACTTTATTAATTAGTGAAAAATGATAAAAGTCTAAGTTTGACAGGATCATTTAACACTCGATCATATTTAAAAGTAGCACCCAATTCTAAAAAACTAGCAAGGTGTAAGTTAAGATCTTTAGTTGGTGTTCCCCCAAATTAATTATTTTGTATCATTTGGATAATAGCAGATTTAAGCTCAAATGAATTGACCGATACAACAAGATTTTGTATACCTAAAAGAATTTCATCTGATGTAAAATTAGCATAATCTCTTCAAGATCTTTGGTGATGTTCATTTTTATTTCCAACATTACTTATGTTGCAAGAAATTTTGCTAAAATGATCCATCTCTTTTTGTTATTTTAAATTTTTCCTAATAGTTTGTTCTAATTCCGAATCGTAAGGTACTATGGTTTCAGATCTTAAACTACTCATAAACAAACACAACAAGTATTTTAAAATAAGCAAACAAACTAAAGTATAAAAATATTCGAACTAAAATACAAACACTTTTTTAAGTTTAAAAATAAAAATAATTTAAGTTATTAAATAACTTACTACTTTCCATTACTTCCCCGGTAATGGGGCCAAAAACTTGATGCGGGTAGATTTAGTGTGTTAATTTTACAAATATTTTTCAATATCAAAAAATACACACGTCAGATACAATAGTAAATATTCAATTTAATCCCAATAAATTTAACTTTAATGAAAGTAGTTTTATCCTTTAAAAAATTTTAAACTACCAAATCTCCTAAAAATAAAACAAGTATATATATTGCTCAAGTAATAAAAGCCTCTAATGGAGTCCTAGATATCGATCCCATAGGGAAGTTGGAAATGCTTAAAAGTAAATAAGTAAGATTATAATGTAAACTATAATTTTAAACTACCAAAGTGAAGTACAAAATTTCAATCTAAAGTAAATGAGTGAATGCTAAATAAAATGCAGTTAAAAGACTAAGTTAGTTAAACTAATTGCTCAACTTTTAAAAGTGAAATTTACGAAAACTAGATAAAGTTTTTTTCATGAAGAGTTCAAATTTAAGAGAGAATCCTTCCCCTTTACAATGAGTATATGATTTGTGAAGAAATTAAAATCATTTGAAAATATATTTATATAAAAATTATTTTGTGTCAAGTAGTAGAAATCATATTCTTTACCCTCTTCTAGGTGCATAAAGAACATTGACTAATCCAAAGTTTGGTCTCTAATTTCGTGGTTAGGCTGGAAGGATACCAGCTGTCACTCGAGAGCTCCCACTACTCCCTCACTTTACGGCTAACAATCTCGCAATAGTTTCCAATCAACTGAACCAAATTGGGGATTTTAATCTGTCACCTTAAAGTTGTTAATTCTGCATCTAACAAAGTATATTTCTCCATTTATTTACACTCAACCCCATGGATGATTTCCTCTCCCATGGAATAAAATGTGATTCACCTCATGTTGTAGAAATCATAGTCCTTTCAGAACATATGTTTCTCAACATATTTTAACATTTGAATTAGCCAGATCAATAGTAAATGAAGATCGGAGTTCAAATTATCATAAATTATTGACATTTAAAATTGTAGAAAAGAAAATGAATTATTCACAAAACCATATTTAAAAGTAAATAGAAGGATAAAGAAAATTACTGAGAATTCATGGAAGGATAGAATTAAATATTGATTTCATATATAAAAATAAGTTTACAAAACACACAAATAAAAGAACACAACTTATCTCACAATCCTTCCCAAGTAAATTTCTAGAAGTTCTCTTCAAGCACATTCCCTCTTTACAAGCACCCTCAATTCTCTCTTTGAAGTGTAATGAAGATGAAATCTCTCACCTTCCCTCTCCTCTTATAATCCTTGAAGAAAATCTCCTAGCCCTAGAATTTCTCTCTCTCAATATTAAGTCAATCTCTCTCTTCAGCCCCCCTTTCATGCACTACCTCAAGCCCTAGACTTCCCTCTCCTTTATTAGAGGTTGCCTCTCTCTAAAAACTTCAAAATTCCCTCCAAATTTTATCTAAAAGTCAATCCTTTGGAATTTAAAAGACATTTATATTGATCCAAGAGACATATCCCTTCATAAAAGAACCTTCCAAAGTGTTTAGATGGATTGAATCACTCAATGGGGCATTTAGAAGAAGTGTCCCTTTCAAAATTTGCAAAAAATTTGTCCAGAACCATCTTAATTTGCAAAAATTTGCCTCTGGTGCTTTAGGCACTGGTCCTTGCACTTCAAGTGCTAACTTGCTTAAGACTACACTGTTCTAGGTTTTGGTACTTCAGGCGCAAAATCTGGCGCTTCTGCCACCAACTCTCTTTCAAATGGCACTTCAGGTGCCATTTCTGGCACTTCACGTGCCAACTCTCTGTAAAGTCGTGCTTCAGGCACCAATTCAGGCACTTCAGGCACCAGAATCTCAAAATTTAGTTCTGGCACTTCAGGCGTCAGAATCTCAAAATTGATTGTTTTGGCTCTAAATTTCATCTTTTTTGCCACTTTTGCACCAAATGCCTAAAATTGATTTACCTGCAATAAAAAACATGAAAATAAACTTCTTTAAAGAGAAATATCACCATAAATAAACATGAAATGTATACTTAAAATAACATTTTATTTTGTTGTATCAACAACTTCTTTCATCATAGTATTCAATCTTTTTCGAGGATCATCTTTTGGTTCATGATGATCTTACAATAAAACTCTGCAAAATAAATTGAAGGACTGATTCCTTTAATATCAACTAATGTTCATCCAAAGGCTTTCTTGTATCTTTTTAAGGTTTCCAACAACTGTTGTTCTTGCGTACCAGCTAACTTTAAGGACACAATAATAGGTAATGTGGATAAATATCCTAAGAATGCATACTTTAAATGTGTAGAAAGTGTTTTCATTTCTAGTTCAAGAGGTTTCAAAACAAATGAAATCAAACTCTTATTATTATCTATAATATCTAACAATTCAAATTGTTCTTGAACATAAACAAATTATTCATTACTCACTTCCGTAGATTCATCTTGAATTACATTCTCATCTTCCAAATATTCTTTTTCAAACTTCTTTTCAAATGTCTTCTTGAAATATTTATGGCTTAAATATTCATTAATATTCATTTTGAAGCATTCAATCTCTTGCTCCTTTGTAGGGCATCTCATTGATTTTGCAATATTAAATGTAAATTCTTGATCACTAACTCTAATAGTTTGTTCTACTTTCTGCACAATCTATCAAAGCTTCTCCAATGACAGGAAATGGTCTTCCTAAAATGATAAGAATTTCATTATCTTTATCATATCTAATACAATAAAGTCCACACGACAGATAAATTTATCAATTTTTACCAAAACATCTTCTATAACTCCTTTAGGGTACCTAATCAAATGATGAGCTAATTGAAGAGTTACAGTTATAGGTGAAATATCTCCTAAACCTAACCTTCTAAAAATTAATAAAGGCAAAAGATTAATATTGGCTCCTAAATCACATAAAGCTTTTCTAAAAAATTTTTTGCTTCGAAAGTGAATTTCATTGCATTGATATGACATTCAAACTCAAAATGAAAATCTTTACCAAATTTTTTATCTTCCACCTTATCTTTTTCAACTTCAACTTCTACTTCTTTTTGAATTCTGGTTTTCATTTTTTTTCCACTTCTCAGTTGAATAACCTTAATTTATTCTTTGTTATGTACTTTAGGATTTATTTTAACATTACTAGGCAACATTCCTGGAGTTTTATTGCTAAGTGCAATAGCAATACATCCCAATTGATTTTCCATATTTCTAATTACAGCTCCTAGAATTTGTAATTGACTTCCCTTTGCAAAATTAATTCTCCCACTGACAACACTTCTCCTTACTCTGCAAATTATTAAACCTAGAACATAATAAGGTTTATAAGTTCAATTTCTTTGATAGTTGGAGTTTCCTAATGGGTTCGCATCAATATTTTCCCACTGAGGATTAGTAGCGTTAGAGTTATTGTTACTCTAACTAAAATTTGGATGATTCTTCCAACTAGGAAGATAATAATTGGCCAAAGGATTATTAGAATGATTTTTTATTGCATTTAAGGTCTCATAAGAAGATTGAGATTCTATCATTTGTCCCAATGAGTTTTCGTTAAGAACAGGTGATGTATGAGAAAAACTCATTCCATATTGATTTATCTTCTTTGATATAATAGGTGTTTAGGCAGCTAACATAGATATTGCATCAGAATCATGAATACTAGCAACTCTTTTTACGTTAACCCTATAAGAGGGCCATTAAAAATTATTAGTATCCATCTCTTCATTTAAAGAATATGCTTCATCTAATGGATTTGATATTAATAATCAACCACTAGCATCATCAACTATCAATCTAAGAGATCCAACCTATCTATTATAAAAGGTTTGAATTACTAACCAATCTAGCAACGCATGGTGNAAATTAACAATTAATTTAGCAAACACACTAAAATATGAAAAAATTTAAAGTAAACTGCAAAAATTTTTTTTAGTTAAAAAAAAATGTTTTAAACTATAAAGTAATTTTCTAATACATTCCGTTACTTCCCCGGCAATGACGCCAAAAACTTGATGCGACAGATTTTTGTGTGTTATTTTTGCAAATATTTTTCAATATTACAAAATACACATGACATTTATAATAGAAAAAGTGCAATGTAAACGTAACAAAAATAACTTTAAATTTTTTTTTAATCTTTTAAGAATGTTTAAACTATCAAATACCCTAACAATAATGTAAGTATAAGTATCGCTTAAGTAATAAAGAGCACTGTTGGAGTCCTACATATGGATCCTACTAGGAAGTTGGAAATGCTTATAGATAAACCCCTATGACTATAACGTAAAATACAATTCATACTAAAAAATAGAAGTACAAAATTTTAATCTAAAATAATTAAGTGATAAAATGCAGAAAAGGAACAATGTTAATTAATCTAATTACTAAACTTTCGAAAGCAAACTTATGAAATCTAAACAAAATTTTTCTGATGAAAATTTCAAATTTAAGAAAGCATCTTTTCCCTTTACAATGAGTATATGGATTGTGAAGAAATTAAAATCATTTAAAAATATATAAATTTTTTTTGTGCCAAATGGGTGAAATCCTATTATTTACCCTCTTTCAAGTGCATAAAGAAAATTGACTAATCTAAAGTTTGGTCCCTAATTTTNACAAACTTACAAAATCTAAACAAAGTTTTTTTGATGAAAATTTCAAATTTAAGAAAGCATCCTTCCCCTTTACAATGAGTATATGGATTGTGAAGAAATTAAAATCATTTAAAAATATATAAAATTTTTTTTGTGCCAAATGGGAGAAATCCTATTATTTACCCTCTTTCAAGTGCATAAAGAAAATTGACTAATCTAAAGTTTGGTCCCTAATTTTGTGGTTAGGCTAGGAGGATACCAGTTGCCACTTCAGAGCTCCCCTTACTCCCTCACCCGAGGGCTAAGAATCTTGCATTAGGTTCTAATCAACTAGACCAAATTGGGGATTTTAATCTGTCACCTTAAAATCTCCAATTCTGCATCCAACAAAGTATATTTTCTTATTTATTTGCATTTAATACCATAGATGACATCCTCTTCCATGGAATAAAATGTGATTCTCACTATGCTTTAGAAATCATAGCCCTTTTGGATCATATGTTTCTCAACACATCTTAACTTTTCAATTGGCCATATCGAAAAGTAAATTAAGATCAGAGTTCGAATCATCACAAAATGTTGACATTTAAAACCGTATAAAACAAAATCAAATTTTCAGAGAACCAAATCTCATTGTAGGGAGAAAGATAAAGAAGACTACTCAAAATTCAATAGAAGGAAACAAAAAAAAACGAATTTCATATATAAAAATAATTTTATAAGAAAAAAGAAATAAAAAGGCACAACTTATCTCACAATCCTTCCCATGCAAATCCCTAGAAGTTCTCTTCAAGCACTTTCCNCACGAATTTCATATATAAAAATAATTTTATAAGAAAAAAAAAAAATAAAAAGGCACAACTTATCTCACAATCCTTCCCATGCAAATCCCTAGAAGTTCTCTTCAAGCACTTTCCCTCTTTACAAGAAGTATCAATTCTCTCTTAGAAGTGTAATGAAGAAGAAATCTCTCACCATCCTTCTCATCTTACAACCCTAGAAGAAAATCTCCAAGCCTTTGATTTTCTCTCTGTCTCACACCTTAATTTCCTCTTTCAAAGCCCCCTTCACGCCACACTCAAGCCCTAGACTTCCCACTCTTTTATGAGAGGCTACCTCCCTCTAAAAAGAATTTAAAATTCCCTCTAAAATTCNTTCCTCTTCCATGGAATAAAGTGTGATTCTCACTATGCTTTAAAAATCATAGCCCTTTTGGATCATATGTTTCTCAACACATATTAACTTTTCAATTGGCCATATCGAAAAGTAAATTAAGATCAGAATTCGAATCATCACAAAATATTGACATTTAAAACCATATAAAATAAAATCAAATTTTCAGAAAACCAAATCTCATTGTAGGGAGAGAGATAAAGAAGACTACTCAGAATTCAATAGAAGGAAACAAAAAAACACGAATTTCATATAAAAATAATTTTATAAAAATAAGGAAATAAAAGGCACAACTTATCTCACAATCCGTCCTACGCAAATCCCTAGAATTTCTCTTCAAGCACTTTCCCTCTTTACAAGAATTATCAATTCTCTTTTAGAAGTGTAATGAAGAAGAAATCTCTCACCATTCTTCTCATCTTACAACCCTAGAAGAAAATCTCCAAGCCCTTGATTTTCTCTCTGTCTCACACCTTAATTTCCACTTTCAAAGCCCCCTTCACGCCACACTCAGGCCCTAGACTTCCCACTCTTTTATGAGAGGCTACCTCCCTCTAAAAAGAATTTAAAATTCCCTCCAAAATTCTATCCAAAATTCAACTCTTTTGAATTTCAAAATATTCAATTGATTCGAGAGACATAAACCTTCATAAATGAACCTTACAAAGTGTTAAGATGAATTGAATCACTCCATAGGGCATTTAGAACACATGTTCCCTTTGAAATTTGTGCAAAATTCATCTCGAACTGTCTTAATTCAAAAGATGAGTTCCTTGGCTCCTCAAGCGCTGGTTCTGGTGCTTCAGGCATCAAGTTGCTTAAGACCGCATTGTTATGGGTTTTGGCGCTTCAGGTGCCACATCTAGTGCTTCAGGTTCCAACTCTCTATAAAATGGCACTTCAGGTACCAATTTCGGAACTTTAGGCACCAATTCTGCCACTTCAGGCTCCAGCTCTCTATAAAGTGGTGCTTCAGGCACCAGGATCACAAAATTTGTTGTTTTGGCTCCAAATTTCATCCTTTTTGCTACTTTTGCTCCAAATACCTAAAATTGATATACCTATATAAAAAACATGAAACAACCTTCTTTAAAGTGTAATATCACCAAATATAAGCATTAAATGTTTACTTAAAATAACACATTATTTTGGTGTATCACTATTTATCTCATTTAATTCATCTTCAAAATTATTTTCAGTCTCAGATTCTTGTTCATTCTCTTCTAAAATGAATTCATATTTTAGATCCAATATGACTTCACATCTGTTTTAAAAATGATTAGCAATCATATCATCAATGATATCCATTCTATAACATTTTCCACCAAGATACTTCATTATTTTGAGCACATTAAATATCACTTCCGGATCATTCATTCTCATTGTTAATTCTCCTTTTTGCACACCTATCATTCCTCATCTAGTAGCAAGGAAATGTCTCCTCAAAATAATAGGAATTTATTTACCTTCTTCCATATCTAATACAATAAAATCAACAAGGAAGATAAATTTATCCACTTTTAACTAGTGCATCTTCTATAACCCCTTTAGGATAAGTGATTGATTGATCTACTAATTTTAGGGTTACAATAGTAGAAGAAATATCTCATAAACCTTACCTTTTAATATAGATAGTAGCATAAGGTTAATGCTTGCTCCTAAATCACATTAAGTTTTTCCAAAAAATTTTTCTCAAAATCCACAAGGTATGGTAAAGCTACTAGGATCTTTGAGTTTTTGAGGAAGCCTTTTTTGAATTATTGCACTACATTCTTCACTGAGTGCAACAATATCATTATCTAAAAACTTCTTCTTTTTATTTAAAACTTCTTTCATAAATTTGGCATAACTTAACATCTGTTCCAAAGCCTCAATAAAAGGGATATTAATTATAGGCTTCTTAAATATTTCAAAAAATTTTGAAAAATGTTGATCAAATTTTTTCTATTTAAGTCTTTGAGGAAAAGGTGGTGGGGGTTTTCTAAATCAATCTTAGTTGGAGAGTTAGGTGTTTCTGCTTCTATAGGAATAATTTCTCCAAGTTGCTCAATTTCTACAACTTCTCTCTGAACTTCAGTACGTTTTTCAACTCCAATATTTATTTCCTTTGCACTCTTTAGTTTGACAACTTTAGCTTGATCTGGCTCTTTAGTTTTATCTTTATGGCTGATCTCTAAATTACTAGGAAGTGTTCCCTGAGGCCAATTGCTAATGCGTTAAAAATTTGTCCCAATTGATTCTCTATATTTCTAAAAGTAGCACTTTGACTTTGTAAATGATTACCAATATGCAACAATACTTTTTCTATAGACAACTTCTTCTTCTTAACTTGTTGATTAAATTTAGGAGGATAAGTAGGTCTAAAGTTAGCACTACCCTGATTGTTTCAATTTACCAATGGTTTACTTAAGCATTACCCCATTGTTGACTTCCACCACTAGGATTGTTGTTTAAATTAAAGTTAGGATGGTTTTTCCAACCTGGGTTATTAGGTTTATTGATAGCGTTTATAGTTTCCAATGAAGTATGAGAATTAATCATTTGTCCTAATTAATTTCTTCAACCGTTTGGGGTGTTCGAGAAAATTTCATTATAAATTGGTTTATCTTCTTAGACATTGCATCAACTTGACATGAAATCAATGAAAAATCATCATTATCATGAATACTGGCTACTTTCTTAGAATTTACCCTATTAAAAGGCCATTGAAAATTATTTTTAGCCATTTTTTTAATTAATGAATAAGCTTCATCAAAGGGTTTAGACATTAATGAACCTCCAACAAAGATACACCTAAATTATATAGTCTATATGTACACATTTTTTATACCTATTTTTGAGATATTATGTGTTAATGAAAGATAGTTAAGTGTTTTTCTTTCAGGTACAATCAATTGGATGAAAAATAGTGAAAGGTGTAAAAATGGATAAAATTTAGAGCAAAAATAAAGAAGGTGCGAAAATGAACTGAGGGGCCTAAGCCCCCAGGAGTGGCGCTTACACACCTGTTAAATAAAGAGAGCTGGGCCTAAGTGCCAAGTACCCGGCACTTAAGTGCCAGAACTAGTTATTTGATAATTCATTGAATTTGGACAAATTTTTGAAGAGGTGTTTGAAGCAGCCCTTGGTAAAAACGTGTGAAATGATTAATGGACATGAAATTTCAATCAATTAGCTTTTGAAAGCAGGAAAATTCTAGAAGATTCATTAAATGGAGATACATTTTAAAGATATACTAAGGCACAAATTTTTAATAGAGAAGACTTGGATCATCAAGGGAAGAGGCCAATCATCATCTATCCATCCAGAGTAACCACCATACCCAGCCGCCACCGTCGCCACCAATTGCCGCCGTCGTAGCCGCCAATCGCCGCCACCGCCGGCCACCTTTTGTTTATTTATAGT
>JXCR01130704.1:0-28279 GCA_002079205.1 Phalaenopsis hybrid cultivar
TATATATATATATATATATATATATATATATATATATATATATATATATATATTATAAAAAAAGCCCAAGGGCAAATATATTAGAAAGGAAAGGTACAGATATGTTGGATGAGAGGGCCCAAAGTGGAACCCTAAGCACCCAATATACAACACACGCTAAGGTCCCAAAAAAGTATATGTATACCCAAAAGACAAAATTATAACCTAGGCAAAACTTTACTCCAAAAGTCNTTACAAAGGGAATATTTACTGTTAATTTTATACGAATTTCTATAAACTTGGAAAATTGTTTATCCTTTTTGTATTGCTTCAATCTTTGAGGAAATGGTGGTCGAGGGTTCTCCAAAGTAATTTTCATTGGTGTAAGTGGATATTCTAAATCTGGGTATTCATGATCCTTTTCTTTTTTAAATCCACTTTCTCTTTTTCAGTTTCTGTTTCTTTTTGCACTCTTATCTCCAATTCTTTTCCACCTCAGTTTCTATTTCTTATTGCACTCTTGTCTCCAATTCTTTTCCACTTCGTAATTGAATCGCCTTAGTTTTCATTTCTTTCTGCACTCTTGTTTCCAATTCTTTTCCACTTCGTAATTGTATCACTTTTATCAGTTCTTTTCCTTGATCTTTAGGATTACGATCCACAGTACTAAGAAAAGTTCTCAATGTTTGATTACTAAGCACAGTAGCGATATGCCTCAATTGGTTTTCAATATTCTTGATAACAGTTCCTTGATTTTATAACTGATTTCCTTGAATTTGTAATTGATTTCCTTGATTTTGTAATTTTTAACCCATGTTTAATATCATCTCTTCCATAGACAACTTCTTTTCCTTAATTTGAGTGCTATTGTTAAATCTTGGAGGATAAGAAGGTCTATAATTAACATTTTGTTGTTTGGATGAATTTCCTAATGGGTTCACTGAGTTGTTCATCCATTTTTGATTTGTAGAAGAATTGTTACTCCAACTAAAATTAGAATGATTCTTCCAACTTGGGTTATAATAGTTCGAATAATGTTTGTTGGGTCTACTATTAAAAGCATTTAATGTCTCATATGAAGGTTGAACATCCACAAATTGCTCAAATGAATTCTCTTCAATCATAGTTGGTGTTGGAGAATAATTCGTTCTATAATGATCTATTTTCTTTGATATTGCAGCAATCTGTGAAGCTAACATAGGTATTGCATCAGAATCGTGGATACTAGTGACTCTTTCAAGATTTACCCTTTCAGAGGGCCATTGAAAATTATTGGTTGCCGCCTCTTCTATTAATGAATAAGCCCTATCAAAAGGTTTTGACATTAAAGAACCATCAGCCACAACATCTATAATTGATCTAAGAGATCCCACTAATCCATTATAAAAAGTTTGAATTATCAACCAATCTGGTAACGAGCATCTATCATCAATCTAAGAGATCCCACTAATCCATTATAAAAAGTTTGAATTATCAACCAATCTGGTAACGAAGAGGACATTTCCTAAGAAGATCTTTAAATCTCTCTCAAGCTTCATATATTGACTCTCCATAAATTAACATTTCCTAATAAGATCTTTAAATCTCTCCCAAGCTTCATATATTGACTCTCCATCAATTTGACATATTTCCTAAGAAGATCTTTAAATCTCTCTCAAGCTTCATATATTGACTCTCCATCAATCTAATCACTAATCCATTATAAAAGGTTTGAATTATTAACCAGTCTGGTAACGAATGATGAGGGCATTTAAGAAGATCTTTAAATCTCTCCTAAGCTTCATATATTAACTCTCCATCAATCTGACAGAACGATGTATATTTAAATCTCTCCCAAGCTTCATATATTGACTCTCCATCAATCTGACAAAATGATGTTATCTTAAATCTCTCCCAAGCTTGTATGTTGACTTTCCATCAATCTGAGAACGATGTTATGTCATTTCTAAGTTTAGCAGTTTTGGGTGGAGGGAAATATTTGGATATAAATTTCTGTGAAAGTGATTTTATGTCATTTCTAAGAATAGCAGTATTAGATGGAGGGAAATATTTGGATAGAAATTTTTGTGAAAGTTCTCCCCAAATTCTAATAGATCCAGGTGCTAACAAATTTAACCACATCTTAGCCTTATCCCTAAGTGAAAAAAAAAAAGTATAAGTCTAATAGCATCGTTTGAGACTCTATCATATTTAAAAGTAGCACATAGAGGTGCTAACAAATTTAACCACATCTTAGCCTTATCCCTCAGTGATAGTGCTAACAAATTTAACCACATCTTAGCCTTATCCCTCAATGAAAAAGGAAAAAGTCTAAGTAGGAGCTAACGAGTTTAACCACATCTTAGCCTTATCCCTCAGTGAAAAAGGAAAAAGTCTAAGTCTTTGCTAACAAATTTAACCACATCTTAGCCTTATCCCTCAGTGAAAAAGGAAAAAGTCTAAGACTACTAACGAGTTTAACCACAACTTAGCTTTATCCCTCAGTGAAAAAGGAAAAAGTCTAAGTCTAAGGTGTTAACAAATTTAACCACATCTTAGCCTTATCCCTAAGTGAAAAAGGAAAAAGTCTAAGTCTAATGCTAACGAATTTAACCACATCTTAGCCTTATCCCTCAGTGAAAAAGGAAAAAGTCTAAGTCTAACAACATGAAACTCTATCAAATTTAAAGGTAGCACAAACTTCTAAAAAACTAGCGAGATGTAAATTAGGATCCTCATTTGGTGTACCTCCGAATTGATTATTTTGTACCATTTGGATAATAGTAGGTTTAAGCTCAAATGAATTAGCATCTACATTAAGATTTTGAATAGATAAGTGGATTTCATCTGCTATAGGATTTGCATAACCTCGTAGAGGTCTAGGTTGGTGTTCATTTTCTATTTCTTGATTGTTCACATTTTTTTCCATTGTGTCAGGATTTCTAGGTTATTTTCTTAGTTTTCTAATTCTTCTAACATTGCATTTTAATTCTAAATCGCAGGGTATAAGATTTTCAGGTCCAATATTACGCATACAATTGAAATTAGTACACAGAAAAATAGTTAACTAAATATGAAAATAAGTTGCCAATTCAGTAAAAGTTTTCTAATAGTCCTAATTTGTATGTTACTCAAATTATGATTCTTGTTTACTCCCCGGCAACGGTGCCAAAAACTTGATAGTGACTTTATATATGCTTAAAATTACAGGAATTTGATACTGCTACTAGATAATTTAATTCCCCGGAAATAACGCCAAAAACTTGACAGCGGTTATAGATTTGATAAATAAATGTAAAAAATATTCAATAATTGCAAAGTCGCACTTATCAACGCAAGTATACGTATCGCTCAAGTAATACAGGGCTCTAATGGATTCCTGGATATCGATCCCACAGGGAGTAATCTTAGAGGCTATGAACTAAGATTTTAGAAAATCAATACTTAATTACAACAATATTGTTCAAACTGCTTATCTATCACTAATGGGCAATTGAAATAAATATGTAATTTTAATAACTCTTAAATAACTAATTCTGTTAATAAAGTTTCTAATGTGAAGTTCAATATATAAGAAAGCATCCTTCTCCTTGTCAAAAAATTAAAGTGAAGGCATAAAGTGAATTAGTTCAAATTGGATTGTGCCAAATAGGAGCATACTTATTCTTTACCCTTTGGTCAAGGCATAAAGAACATTGACTAATCCTATGCTTGATTACTGAACCTGTGGCTAGGCTGGGAGGATACTGGCTTTCACTTTGAAGCTCCCATGTTCCCCTCGCTTGAGGGCTAACATACACACTTCAGCACCCAAAAGATAGGACAAAATCAACAATTTTAGTCTGTCACTCTAAAATCTCCAATTCTACGCCCGATAATTTTATTTTCCTATTTATTTGCACCCAACTTCCAAGGACTTTGACCTCCCTGAATCTTGGATGTAATCTTCACATTAGTTGTAAAACTCATCATATTTTAACAAATCAATTGGCCAGATTGAAAGTAAATTAAGATCAAAGTGAAAAGATCATATAACTTCTTTAACATTCTTAAGGCTCAACCAATTCAAATCACCATTTCAAAAAATCTCAAGACAAGGAGAAAGACAGAGAAACATAATTTAACAAATCAATTGGCCAGATTGAAAGTAAATTAAGATTGAAGTGAAAAGATCATCACAAATTCTTAAACATTTTCGTGGCTTCACCAATTCAAATCACCATTTCACAAATCTCAAGATAAGGAGAAAATAATTGGCCAGATTGAAAGTAAATTAAGATTGAAGTGAAAAGATCATCACAATTTCTTAAACCTCATGCTCAACCAATTCAAATCACCTTCTCATAAAATCTTAAAACAAAGAGAAAGATAGAGAAAACTACTCAGAACTCATGGGGAAGATACAATAAAACTTAGAATTTATATATTAAAGCAAATTCATACAAAGTATAATAAGTAAATATTACTTATCTATAATTCCTCCCCAAGCAAACTCCTCGAAGTTCCTCTGAATCTCTTTCTTTCTTTACAATACACAGAATTCTTCTTCGAAGCGGCAAGGAAGAAGAAATCTCTCACTTTCCCTACACTTACAATCTCTCAAAGAATTCCTCACAATATAACCCTAAATTAAACTCTCTACACTCTATCGGACTCTCTACACTCTCTACACATCTCTCTACACTCTCTTCAACTTCCTCCCGAACACTTCAATTTTTGGCCAAAAGTTTCTCTTAAAGCTGTAGAAGAGTTTTCCCAAGAGTTGCCTATGCATTCCCTCAAAAATTGTCCACATTCAATGTACCTGTTGAGATAACCGTCGTGCTCGCCATCGGCGGCCTCGAGGGTGTCGTCGGCGGCCTTCTAGAATGTTTTATTCTGAACTCTCGGAAAAAATTCACCGTCAGCGTAGTTGGGCTTGTCATCGGCTCCCTAGTTCAAATCTTTATATTTTGGTCCTTTTCGCTCCAAATTCGCTCCTTTTTGCATCTTTTTGTTCCAATGACCATAGTTCAACATACCTGCAAAAAAACATCAAAAATACCATTCTTTAAACTGAAATATCATTAAAATTAATGAAAAATAGGTATGAAAATCTCAATGTATTTTTCTTTGGTCACTAACCAGGCTACCTTTCTGAAAGGAAGGAATATCACAGATAATAATGTGCTTGCTTAGGAGCTCCTACTATATCTAGATAGAAAATGTAAGAGGAACAATGTAATTTTCAAATTGGATATCGAGAAAGATTATGATACAATCACTTGGGAATTTATCTTGAATACTTTAACAGCTAGGGGCTTTCAAGAAAATTTTATACAACTGATTGAAAGATGGCTCAAATGCAATGCTCATTCAATTTTGGTTAATGGCAAGAGTCGTGGATTTTTAGTGCTACTAGGGGCATTAAACAACGAGACCCCTTATCTCCAAGCATCTGCATTATTGCATTGGACTATCTCTAAAGGGTATTAAATGACATGTTTTCAAATTCTCCTCATTTGACATGTAATCACAGGTCTAACATCGGCATTAGTCATTTATCTTATTCTTATGATATTATTCTATTTTCCAATGCTTCCAAAAGAGTTATCAAAGTATTATTTCTGGATCTCAACCATTTTCAGCAAACCCCTAACATGGACCTAAATCATCAAAAATGTCAATTACTCTTTAGTGCCTTTTCCAAGGCCCACATCAAATAATGGATCTTTGGTTTTACTAGATTCATCACTTCCTCTCTACCTATTAATTATCTGGGTGTGCAATAACTTAAGGGAAGAGCCAAGCAAACTCAATTCAATGAGATCATTGATAAAATTAAAGCCCATCTTAATTGCTGGACAACTTTCAATCTAATGAGGGAGAATTACTATGCTGAAAACTATACTTACTATCATCACCTCCTATGCACTTCAGATGTTCTTTATGAAGAAAAGTACATAGGTTTCCCTTGGAAGGAACTCTAATAAGTTCCTATGGACTGGGCAAAAGAAAAAATTTCATTGGTTATCTTGCCAGAAGCTATACAAACAAGTTCAAGCTGGTGGACTTGGGTTTAAGAGCTTTCAACACCTCAGCTTTATAAATTTGTGAAAGTTATGGATTCAGTTCAGAGCTCAAGATTGTTTAAGGGCTAAGTTCATGTTAGGAAAATACTATCAAAATGTGCATATTACTCTCGTATCCAAGAAACTAGTTTATTCCAGGTTATAGTACAACTTGTTGGCAATAAGGAATCAAGTTAAGGAGCTTTATATTTGGGAACTGGGGGAAGGACAAATTAACTTTTCCTTGGATCGCTGGATCTGGATTGGGGAGAAACTTTCTTCTACCAATACTTGTAACAGCTACCACAATCAAGTGAAGGACTATTGGGATGATAACTAGTGGAATAATAGAACGCTAAGCACTCTCCTTACTACATATCAAGCTACACTTGTCATGAAGACTCCTATTTCTCTCGGACAAAAAGATAAACTTGTCACCAAGCAAGCCTTCTCTCAAAAGTTCTCTTCTTTCATCTATTATAAATTCTTCCAATGGGATTATGTAATTTGGGGTAAAGCCATTTTAGGAAATGCTAACTCCCCTTTTTTTTTTTTTTTGCTGGAGGCTTTGACAAATGCTACTTCCCACTGATGATATTCTGAAGCTCAAGAGATTGAGAGGTCCTTCTTGCTGCTACCTGTGATTTGCTAATGAAGATTCCTTTAATCGCTTATTCTTCGCATGTACTTTCTCTCAAAGAGTTTGGTCCTGCCTTCTTGATAAGTTGAAGGTTGACGGCTTTAAATTGAGCTTTTTTCAATTCTCTATGTGTTGGAATGATTGGAAATTTATTGATTTGCTAGTTGTCCCTTCAATTTGTGGTTTGGTTCATTAGATGATCAGGAATCAATCAATTATGAAGACAAACAACCCTTAGTAAACATTGTGGTTACAATTTGTTTATCTTATATTCAAAATCTAATTTAGCATTATCAGTTCCCTAATCTTTACAAGAATGGGTTGCCCTATCCTAATCTTCAGCGGGTAGCCCCCCCCCCTTAACTGGATAAAGGTGAACACTGATGGAATCTTTTCTAATGGTGATGTTGGTTATGGGGGAGTGTTTTGGAACTCCCATAAGAAGTGCCTTCTATATTTTTCTTCCCACACTTTAGCAATTGATGCTTTAGAAGCTGAAATGATTGTCATTTATTGGGTTATCTTTATTGCTCAAAGATGTAAAATGGTTCAACTATTGGTCAAGTCAGATTCCCTCACAAGTATGCAGATATTGAAGAACTTAAAACCACCCCCTTAGCTCTTCCACAAATGGAAGAGTAGGATCTTACCTTATATTCAAGTCTCCCAAATCCACTTTACTCGCATCCCAAGGGAAGGAAATGGACTTTGTGGAGGAACTCAGAATTGATTGATGTTGGAAATTCTCCCCCTTATCCTTTATCTTTTTTGCTTCATAGGAATAATGTCTCACTTCCCCATCTCAAAATTTTTTATATGTAACCTCCTTTTTCTTTATTATATACTACCCAAGGGATAATATATATANGATTGAGAGAATTCGCAATACATAAAACAAAGTGAAAACAAACAGGTTTATGTATTTCGGTAAATTGCCTACGTCACGGAGCTATGGAAGATTTTATTAGTTTGAGGAATTACACCCATTGATCACCTCAACAATTACAAGAAAGAACTCTCCCTCTCTCTTTCTCTCTCCTTTCCTTCTCTTTCTCTCTCTACCCGAGAGCCAAAATGAAGAAGGAAGCCAAGGGGAAAATAATACATGCAATTCCTTTCTCTATAAAACCAACGCACAAGAGAGATTACAAGGGGAGTTGCAGCATGCCTATTTATTAATTTCATCACGATGTTAGACCCATTAAGGAATTAATTAAATAATTAATGAAGCCCATTAATTATTTTCTTTTCTCTTCTGCACCAAATGATAGATGATGATATTCATGCAAGGAAAGCTACAGAAAATCTAGGGAAGAAATTAATAGCAAATAATTTTGCAATTAACTTCAAGCATCAAATCCAATTTGATACCAAACATGAGAAACTATCAATTTGAACAGTAGACCGGTTTCCATATTCGCAACAAATCTCCCACTTTGAGATTGGTACACAGGCTGCATCATCCAATGGTTGTTCCAAAATTTTCCACCAACGTGATATCCTCCACCTCTGCATCTCAAAGCTCCATTTCCTCAAGCTAGAAGACCAACTAAAGTCAAGCACAACTTCAGCTTGTCAAGAGTAACACCCATTGTCAACATATCATTGTCAACATAACTTTGTACCTCCAAGCTTTTTCTTGGGTTGTTGAACGCAAAGTATCTCACTCTTAAGTACCATAAGTAGTTACTTGGTGATTTAATGAATTTGAAAAAAATATTTGAAGAGGTGTTTGAGAAGGTCACGCCTAAATGCCAAATACCTCGTGCATAAGCACCAGAAGTATGGTAGTTAACTAAATGTACTAAATTACATTTCTAGAAGATTTAAACATAATTTAGTGGGTTTTAACATGGGTTAGTGGTTTAAGAAGTGTCTAGTAGTTTTAGACTTGGTCTATATTTATATAAATGGAAGAGAATGAAGAGAATTCTCACCCCACTTCAATTATAACCCTAAAATCTAAGTAAAGAGTGTGAGATATTGGAAAAATGTCTTCTTGAGAGATTGATATGAAGAAAAAGGAGGAATTCATGAAGAAGAAGTTCGTTAGTCAAAGTACGCAGGAGTTATACAATCGTTTCCTAGCTATTAAAATATAAGGAATATTGTAAAAGATTACAAAGATTGAAACTAACGTAGCTTCAATTGAAGTTAAAGTGAATGAAGTTATGCACATTTGGAACATATTGGATGGAAACTTATAATGCAATTTGGCCACACAAGTTTTATAGAAGAAGTGGACAAAGCTATGTATTTTGAAACAAATGGATTGAAGAAGACTCAACCATAGTCCTTCACCACCATCCGTTCTATCATATCTATATTCCAAATGCCCCCCAAGAAGCTAATGAATGGCCAAGATTTGTTCCATTAGAAGGAGAGTGGAATTAAGTTCTAAGTTTAGTGTTTTTTTGTGTTAGGTGTTGTGATGATTAGTATTAAGTTTATTTTATGTGTTTTTTATGTTAAGTTTGATTAGTGTTTATGCTTAGAAATTATCTCATCCAAGGCTCTTTGGATTGATAAATTATGTATCACAAATGTTTGTATTTGTTTGTGAATTAATATAAGTGTTTGTTTATGGGTAAAATTTTGTGTTATTTGGTGTTGAATCAAATTATTGAAGATTGGTGAATTTTGAGAAAGACGAGAGTTGAAGGGGAAGAAAATAGTTATTAAAGATTTGTAGGAAAATTTAGGGGTGGTTGACTTAGGCCAGATGTGCATTTCACTTAAAATAAAAAATATCAAAATTCGTGCACTAGAGCCTAAGCGCCAAAACTTCACGCTTAAGCATTGGAAAACCCAAGAGGTAGGCACCTAAGCACCAAACCAGTTACGCTTAAGTCCTGATTCACTTAAACCAGTTCATGAACAGTTAAGGTGGAAAATTAACCTAAAAATGCCATTTTTTTACCCCCTCGACATTGTCTTCTTCCTTTTAGTTCTCATGTGAGGAGTTAGAGCTTCCTTTGTAGTGAAGATTTCTTGATGGATTCAAGCCAAATTTGCTAGATTTGATCTTCTTGCGGTAAGAGCTTCACTTCTATGTAAAAATTTTAGATTTTCAACATGTATTTAGTGTATATTGGGAATTTGACCGAAAATCAGTAGTCATGGTGAAATTTTGAGAAAAAACATATGAAAATTACATAGAAATGATAGTTTAAGATTTAGTATTGAATTTAGCATTTATTTTGAATTTTATGTTATTTTTTTATAAATGGCCCCATAAATGAAAAGGAGTAAATGGAAGTCTCATTTTGATTTAAGCATGTTCGTTACCACGAAAGCTCAAGGTAGGTATAGCGACACACTGCAGTCAAGAAAACAAATTTTTGAGAGATGTTTTAAGAGTTTGGGTGGAGCAGTGGAAGATTTATTTGTTCACCAGCAGTGGGAACAATTAATCTCCATGAAGCTGAAGAAGATCGAGTCATGGTTTGAAGAAAATTAGTGCTTTTCTCTTGTGAGGTAATAAATTTGTTTTACTAGTTGCCCCCTAGTACGTTGTGTTTTTATTCAAATTATAGTCTGATTGAGGATGAGTTGGAAGAGATCATATTGTCATTAATTGGTGGAAGAGAGCTGTTGAAGATCAAAAATGAAAAAAGAGTCAACTTCCCCGCATCAAAGTTAACTGCCACATCAAAAGCGTGGCACTACTTTATTTCTGCTCGTCTACTACCAGCTAACCACTTCATCAAAGTTACCAAGGATAGAGCTACCTTGAACTATTGCATTCAGTAGTATAATCAAATTGGGATTGGATCTCTGATTTATCAGACTATCATCAGTTCTTCTACCGCTGCCACTACTGCAGGTTCAGGATTTGCATCCTTAATCTTTTCCTTATGTGAGCAGGCAGATGTTATATTACATAGTTAGAAGGATATACTACAGTCTTTAAAGCCCATCATAAGTGTTAATGTGATTTCTTATTCACAACACTCAATATTTGGCTCGAGAGGAGGATTTTCTAGAAGTTCAGGTGCCTCTACTTCTCATGTTTCTACCTCACATGCATCCACATCACAAGGTCAGGCTTCTAGTTCTGATTCGCAGTCACATTTATTATAAAGGATATTAGATAAAAATAATTATACTATAAACAAAGTATTAAATTTTGAGAATTTTGTAGACCATATAGATGGTTATATGAGAAGACATAGTGATTATGAGGAAAATTGTCAATGATCTTTGGAAAACCTTATGAGGGGTGACCAAAGTGTAGTTCTTCCTTCATATCCATAATATCCATCATATGAGCCTACTAAATTTTTGGATAGCAATGATAGTGATGATGAGGAGGAGGAGTGGGATTAAATTGAGTAGTTTAGTTTTTTTATTACTGTGAACTTTATTTGGTGCAGTTATATTGTAATATTAAATTTTTTTAACTTGTAATTGTTGAGACTGCTACTATTGTTTGAGTTTTATTTTGGTAGACAATGTTGTGAAGTATTTATGTTTTTAACAGTAGTTATATTTTGAATTTGTGGTTGTGGTTGTAATAACTGCATCGTCTAGTGTATTTTGTTAGATTGTGTTGAACTTAATCCTGAATTTTAGGAAGGTTTAGAATATTACTAACTTTCACTTAAGAGCTACATCTTTAAAATTTTCAATTTACTATCAAATATTTTTTTATGTTATCCTCCACTGCATAAAAGTCTAATGATTCTCAATAAGTTAATTTAAATTAAAATTTGATCCATTAATTTTTACTCATATTTTTAATTTTTGTACTTGTACATTTAGGATATAAAAATTCCTATAAGCATGTTATTTTTAGTTTTCATTTCTGCCTATATAAATATGATGCTAAAATGTTTTACATTATTAAGAATTTAAGTTTGGGGTGTGAAAAACAATTTTTTAAAACTTGAATTTTATTTGCTCTCAAATGTGCTACAAATAAATTTGATTTTGATTTGAAGAAAATGGTTATGTATATGAGGTTATATTAGGGAAGTAAAATTTGAAATATGTAAATGAGTAACAAAATTTGGTTGAAACCTATAGTAATGAAGAAAACTTAAAGTTAAAAAAAAAAATTTTGTGTAGAAATGATAAATATTGTGTCACTATCTTTTGTAGCAGAAATTGTATTTTTGACAAATATTAAAGGGTTAAACTTTTGTTTTCAATACTTAAATTTCTTTTATTAAAAATAAATTTCAAAACTATTATTATATTTTTAAGTAAAGGATTTATATCAAAATTTTGCTTTATGAAAGGAGGTTTGGAATTTAAAATCATTAAAGGTTTATCCAGATATATTAATCCTCACATGAAACAGAAAAAGAAAAAGAAAGTTGGAAAAAGGAGGAGAAGCTTGAGGATTAATGCCTAATTAAAAATTGGTTCCACATCTATTCTTTTTAAAGTATAAGACTTGAAAAACTCTTAAGCTTAGGATATAATATAGTAAGCATAATTATTCTTAATAAAAAATATTTTAAGTGAAAAAAATGGAATGCCTAAACTCTATATTTAGAGAATTTACAAATATTTCTAAACTAGATAGGAACTCATATTCTTAGACTTCTTTATAATAAAAATTTCTAAACTCTAAGTTATCTCATGTACTAATTTTTTTTCTAAATTGAACTACAATATTTCTATATCAAAATTATAGAATACCATAAGGAAAATCTTTTACACAATCTACTTATTTTGGTTTTGAAAGATTGGAGTGTCACTTAAGGACAAGTAACTTTTTGGGGGATTTTGATACACCTAAAATATATAGTCGTTATGTACACATTTTTATACCTATTTTTGAGATATTGCACTTTAATGGAAGGTATTAGGGTGTTTTTCTTCCAGGTACATTCAAATGGATGAAAAATGATGAAAGGTGTGAAAAAGGATCAAAATTTGGAGCAAAAATGAAGAAGGTGTACAAAAGAACTATGGCGCCTAAGCTCCCATAATTGGCGCTTAAGCGGAAAACCGAGAATGTCATACCTAACCGCCAAATACCTTGCGCTTAAGTGTCAAAAGTAATTAATTGGTGATTTAATAAATTTGGATGAATTTTTTAAGAGGTGTTTAAAGCAACCCTTGGTGAAAACATGAGAAATAGTTAATGGACACAAAAAATACATTCAATTGGCTTTTGAAAGGAGGAAACTCTTGGATAATTCATTAAATGTGGACACATTTTAAAAAGACACTAAGGCACCTCTTAAAAAATTATAAAAAAAGGACTTGGACTGAATTGAAGAGGAGCCACCGCCCCCTCTAGACACCGCTGATGCCTCTCTCTCTTAGATTAATTAGGATACTTTGAGAAAGAAGAAGGAGAGGAGTTGTAACGAGTGAGTACAGAGTATTGTAAGAGAAAGGTATAGAAGAGATTCAAAGGAACTTTAAGATTTTGGTGGAGAGGATTTGAGATAATTTTTTATCTTTGTAACTACATTGGGTTTTAATTTAGACTCCTTGTTTGTTTGCATGATTTCTACTTTTAAACTTAAGTGTGGTTGTGTTTTCTCCATGAATTCTAAGTAGTTTTCTTTATCTTTTTTTTCATAAAATGATAAGTGATTAAGAATTGGATGGAAGTTTTGTGAAGTATTAATCATTAATGTTGGAATAAGTTGTGATGATTCTTAATCTTGTACTTTATTTACTTCTTGATTTGACCAATTAAGATGTTAATATTTATTGTGAGAATATGTAAGATCCGAGATGGTCTTGTCTCAGTCAAATAATGGTAAGAATCACATGTGATTGTATGAATGAGAATGTAATTCATATGATTGAGTGCAAATAAATATGGAAATAAACTTTTATGGGTGTAGAATTAGAATTCTAGAATGACAGGCTAAAGCCCCCAATTTTGTCTATAGTTTTAGGTTTTGATACAAGATGTTAGCCCTCGGGTGGAGGGAGAAGAGGGAACTCTAGAGTGAGAGCTAGTATCTTCCCTACCTAACCCATCTTCAAGACTATTCAAATTTTAAATTAGCCAATGTTCTTTATAACATTTCTAGTAAGGGCAAAGAATATTGTTGCTCCTATTTGGCACAACACAATTTAAATGATTCCACAATAGAATTTTTATACTTGTTACTGATTTATGAGAAGGAAAAAGACTTTTTATTTTTTTTACCTTCATCTTACAAATATCTAGTTAATTAAGTTAGTTGTTTATTTTACTTTCAATTATCAAAAATTACCAAAAAGAATTAAACTGTCATTTCTATTATAACATCTATAGTTTGACTGAGAATATTTTACAAAGTAGAATTTATCATCTAATTTCTTATGATTTAGTTACATATTGTATTTCTCCTTATTGGTTTGATGTTTGGGGCTTACTCAAAAAGTCCTATATTACTTGATAACGATACATATACTTGCATAGTATCTCATAATTAAATATAATAATTGCATTGTATACTTGCTTAGTATCTCATAATTAAATATAATAATTGCATTTTTATTTGCTTCGAAGTCAATTTTTTGGCAGTTATTGTAAAGTGAGAAATTTAAGTTGAGAAAAAATTAAGATTATAACTGCACACATCATACTATCATATAAAATTGGGATCAGCTACTCATGTTTCTACATAAAACTTCCACTGCATGAGAAATATCCTACCTCTATTTAAAGTTCTTTTCAACAAGTCTAGCCTTGTACCTCTTACTGCCATCAAGCACAGTCTTCACCCGTTACACAAACTTGTGGTGCAATGTCTTCTTCCCTCGTAGAGGTTCTGTCAGCTCCCAAGTTTGATTCCCAAGCAGATGATACACTAAAATAATATATTGTTTTAAGTACATATTTTATTCTTTTTTTGGTGATATTGCACTTTAAAGAAGAGTATTTTCATATTTTTGTTGTAGGTCTATCATTTTTAGGCATTTGGAGAAAAAATGGAAAAAAAAAACAAAATTTGGAGTCAAAACAGCCAATTTGGGACTCTGCCGCATCATGCGTCAATCGCATCATGCGCCAGATTGACACATGATGCGTCAAAATTTAGAGAGCTGGCGCATGATGTGTCAGAGATAATTTTTTTTACAAATTAAGGTGGCTCGAGATAAATTTGGTCAAAATGACACTTGTTCTACACACCTCTTGGAGTGATTCAATGCATCTAGAAACTTTGAAAGGTTCTATTATGAAAGGATATGTATCTTGGATCAAATTACACATCTTTTGAATTCAAAAGAGTTTAATTTTTGGAGGGAACTCTTGGAGAGAATTTTGAATTATTTTCAAGAGGAGGCAACCCAAAATAAATAAGGAAGGCTTCAATGAGTTGAAAAGAGTTAGATGATACTGAAAAAGGGAGAGAGAGAGAGAGTTGGCGTGAGAGAAAGAGAGAGAAGAATAGATTTTCTTCTAGGGTTGTAAGAGGAGAGGGAAGGTGAGAGATTTCTTCTTCATTACACTTCTAAGAGAGAATTAGTTATAAGAGGAGAGGGAAGGTGAGAGATTTCTTCTTCATTACACTTCTAAGAGAGAATTGAGAGTTATTGTAAAGAGAGAAAGGCTTGGAGAGAACTTCTAGGGATTTACTTGAGAAGGATTGTGAGATAAGTTCTATTTTTATTTCTTTTATTTTGTAAACTTGTTTCGATATATGAAATTCGTGTTTTGTCGTATCCTTCTCATGACTTCTGAGTAGTCCTCTTTATCCTTCTCCCTACTTTGAGATATAATTTTGTGAAGAATTGATTTTGGTTTCTACAGTTTTAAATGTTAATAATTTGTGATGATTTAAACTCCAATATTGATTTACTTTTTCGATCTGCCCAATTGAAATGTTAAAACTTGTTCAGAAACATATGTTCTGGAAAGGGATATGATTTCTACAACATAAGGAGAATCACCTTTAATTTCATGGGATAGTATGTCATCGATGGGATTGGGTTCAAATAAATAGAGAAATATACTTTATTTGATGCAAAATTGGAGATTTTAAGGTGACAGATTAAAATACTCAATTTGGTTCAGTTGATTGGAAGCTAATGTGAGATTATTAGCCCTTAGGGGAGGGAGTAGTGGGAGCACTGGAGTGGCAGCTGGTATCCTCCCAGCCTAAGCATAGAATTAGGAACCAAACTCTGGATTAGTTAGTGTTTTTTAATAACACTTGGAAGAGGGTAAGGAATAAGATTGCCCCTATTTGGCACAAAACAGTTTTTGTATACTTTCAAATGATTTCAATTTCTTAACAATCCATACACTCATTATAAAGAGGAAGGATGCTTTCTTAAATTTGAACTTTTAGTCAAAATAAAAACTTTGTCTAATTTTCAGAATTTTACTTTTGAAAGTTTAGTATTTACTTTAGTTTAACTTCTGTAATCTTACATCTGCATTTTATATATCATTCACCTTAGTAGTTAATATTCAAACTTTGCACTTTACTTTTTTTTGGTATTTTTAAATTATAAAATAATTTTAAAGGCATACTTTAAAGATTTTCCAACTTCCTTGTGGGATCAATATATAGGACTCCATTAGAGCCCTTTATTACTTGAGCAATATGTATACTTATGTTGATTTAAATGGGGATTTGGCAGTTTTAAAAGATTTTTAGAAGATAAACTATTTTCATAAAAGGTATTTTTGTTGGAATTATATTACATAATTATTATATATTTTTCATGTGTAATTTTGTAATATTGAAAAATATTTACAAAATTTACACACTAAATTACCTGCCATCAAGTTTTTGGCCCCGTTACCGGGGAAGTAACAGAAAGTATTAGTAAAGATTTTTTTTATTTTATTTTAAAAAATTAAAAAGGAGTGTTTGTGGTTTAGTTTGAACATTTTCTTATTTAAGTGTGTTTGCTTGTTTTTAATTACTTGCTTTGTTTGTTTATGCGTAGTGAAAGATCTCAAAGCTTAGTACCTTACGATTCTAAATTAGAGAAAACTGTTAGAAAAATTTGAAACAAACAAAAAGAGAAATATCATTTTTGGAAAATGACTTACAATTTAAATAATGTTGGAAATGAAAATGAACATCATCAAATACCTTTAAGAGATTATCTTAATCCTAAAAGAGTTGAATGTCATTTGAGTATACAAAACCCTATTATAGCTGCCAATTCATGTGTTCTTAAACCTGCTATTATCCAAATGGTACAAAACTATCAGTTTGGGGGAACACCAATTGAAGATCCTAATTTACACCTTGCTAGTTTTCTAGAATTGTGTGCTACATTTAAATATGATGGAGTGTCGAATGATGTTGTCATGCTTAGACTGTTTATTTTTTCACTAAGACATAAAGCAAAGATGTAGTTAAACTCATAGCACTTGGATCTATTAGAACATGAGAGATTTATCACAAAAATTCTTATCTAAATATTTTCCACCTTCAAAAACTATTAAGCTTAGAAATTACATCACATCTTTTTGTTTGTTTAAAGGTGAATCAATTTATGAAGGCTGAAACAAATTTAAAGATCTCCTTAGATAGTGTCCACACCATGTGTTGTCATATTGGTTAATAATTCAAACTTTTTATAATGAGTTGGTTGAATCTCTTAGATCGCTAATTGATGTTGTTGCTAAAGGAACATTAATGTCAAACCATTGAATGAAGCATATTCATTAACTGAAGAGAAGGCTACAAATAATTTTCAATGACCCTCTGAAAGGGTAAATCCAAAAAGAGTAGCTAGTATTCATGATTCAGATGCAATATCTATGTTAGCTGCCCAAATAGCTGCTATATTGAAGAAGATAGATCAATATGGAATGAATTGTTCTCAAACATCACTTGTGCTTGAGGAAAACTCATTGGGACAAATGATAGAATCTCAATCTTCTTATGAGACTTTAAATTCAATAAACAATTTTTCTAATAAACCTTATGCCAATTATTGTAATACTGGATGGAAAAACCATCCAAACTTTAGTTGGAGTAACAATAACTTTAAAACTGCAAATCTGCAATAGGGAAAAAATTGTACTAACCCGTTGGGAAACTCCAACAATCAAAAGAATCAAACTTATAAACTTTATTACCCCCCAAGATTTAATAATTTGTAGAGTAAGGAGAAAAAGCTATCAATGAAGAGTTGATATTGTAAATGGGTAGTCAATTACAAAATCAAGGATCTGCAATCATAAACATGGAAAATCAATTGGGATATATTGCAACACACTTAGCAGTAGACCTCCAAGAACATTGCCTAGTAATATTAAAGTAAATCCTAAGGATTAGAACAAAGAGAAAATTAAAGTTATTCAACTAAGAAGTGAAAAAGAATCAGAGAATAGAATTCAACAAGAAGTTGAATTTGAAAAAGATGAGGTGGAAAATGAAAAATCTAGTGAAGATTTTCATTTTGCAGTAGAAAGTCCTATTAGACTAATGAAAATCACTGTAGAAAGACCACCAACTCCATTTCCTCAAAGATTGAAGCAGAAACATAGAGATAACCCATTTTTAAATTTTTTAGAAATTTTGAGGAAATTAATGATAAACATTCCATTTGTGAAGCTTTGGAACAAATGACAAGCTATGTGAAGTTCATGAAGGATATACTTAATAATAAAATGAAGTTTGTAGATAATGAGACTGTCGCACTCATTGAGGAGTGTAGCTCTATAATTCATAAAAAGCTTCCAGTAAAACTTAAGGATCATAGAATTTTTATTATTCCTTAGGTTATTGGCAAATGATTTTATGGAAAATCCTTATGCGATTTAGGAGCCACTATTAATCTTATGTCATTATCAATATAAAGAAGGTTAGGATTATGAGATATTTCACCTATAACTGTAACGCTTGAGTTAGATGATCATTTGATTACCTATCCTAAAGGAGTTATAGAAGATGTTTTGGTAAAAGTTGATAAATTTATCTTTCCTGTAGGTTTTATTGTATTATATATGGAGGAAGATAACAAAATTAGTATCATTTTAGGAAGACCATTCCTAGCCACTAGAAGAGCTTTGATAGATCTGTAGAAAGGAAAACTAACTATGAGAGTTAGTGATCAAGATGTTACATTTAATATTACAAAATCAATAAAATAACCTGCAAAAGAACAAGAGATTGAATGCTTCATAACGGATATTAATGAATATTTCAAGAAGTCTTTTGAAAGATAACTTGAAAAGGAATATATGGAATATCAAGATGAGGATAAAATTCAAGATGAATATATGGAAGTGAGTAAAGAGGATTTAGATTATGTCTAGGAAAAATTTGAAATGTTAGATCCTATAGAAGGTAACAAGACTTTGATTCCATTTATGGAGAAACCTCCTGAATTAGAACTGAAAACACTTCCTACACATTTGAAGTATGCATTCATAGGAGATTTATCTACATTACTTGTTATAGTAACCTCAGAATTAACTGATATGCAAGAACAACATTTGTTGGAAACTTTGAAAAGATATAAGAAAGCCTTTAGATGAACATTAGCTGATATTAAAGGAATTAGTCCTTCAATGTGTATGCATACAATCTTATTAGAAGATCAACATAAACCAAGAGCTGTTCCTCAAAGGAGATTAAATATTATGATGAAAGAAGTTGTGAAGAAAGAGATTTTAAAATGATTAGATGCTTGAATAATATATCTTATTTCAGACAGTGCTTGGGTAAGTCCAATTCAATCTGTTCCAAAGTAAGGAGGTGTGACTGTAGTGACAAATGAGCATAACGAAATAATATCAACAAGACAAGTCACTTGTTGAAGAATTTGCATAGATTATAGAAAATTAAATTTTTCCACCAAAAAGGATCATTTTCCTTTACCCTTCTTGAATCAGATGTTGGATAGATTAGCTGGGCATAAATATTTTTATTTCATAGATGGATATATGAGTTATCACCAAATACCTATCGCTCTAGAGGATCAAGAGAAAACAACATTTACTAGTCATTATGGAACTTTTTCTTTTTTAGTGAATGACCTTTGGATTATGTAATGCATTTGCAACATTTCAAAGGTGTATGATGTCAATTTTTAGTGATTTGATTGAAAAAGGGATTGAAGTCTTTATGGATGATTTTTCTGTATTTGGAACTTCATTTCAAATATGTCTAAATCATTTAGAGAAAGTTCTGGAACATTGTGAAAAGACTAATTTCGTATTTCTTTGAGAAAAATGTCAATTCATGGTTGCAGGAGGAATTGTGCTTGGACATAAAATTTTAGAAAATGGCATGGAAGTAGATCCTGTAAAATACAGGTTATATCAAACCTAATGATGCACCCAAAAAATATGCATTTTTGGTCTTATATGTTATACTAATTTTTAGTGATATTTGTGCTTTAAAGGAATGTATTTTTCATGTTTTATTGTATGTTGATGATTTTTAGCACTTGAAGCAAAAAGGAACCAAAAAGGATGAAATTTGGTGTCAAAATAGTGTTTTGGAATAGATACTCAACGCCGATGGCTCCAGCATGAAGGAGGAGTCCAGAACAACTGGGGTGCCGATAGTGCCATTTTACAGAGAGCACAAGAAATAATTCAGACCACGGGTGACAGCGGCGCCAATGTCGATACTTGGTGAATTTCTAGAAGATTCAATGAATTTGGACGCTTTTTGAAGAGTTATTGGATACACCTCTTGGAAAACCAAAATTATGCTCCATTTAGAGCAAAAATTGATCATAGAAAAGGGGGGCTAGTGTGTCATTAAGTTTTCTTTAGTGTTTCATTGTGTGTATCGTTTAGTGTGGTGAGTCTAAGTGTGATTTCTCCTAAGAGTTGTTGGAGAGGGAGAGAAGTGAGAGACTTCTTCTTCCCTACATCTTTGAAGAGAAAATCAAGAGTCTTGTAAAGAAATAAAGAGTCCAAGAGGAGCTACAAGAGATTTTCTTTTAGGAAGAGTTAAAGATAATTAGAGTTTGTTTATTATTATTTTATAAACTTTCTTTTATTTATGAAATTTGTATTTTTTCAATCTTTCTCATGAGTTCTAAGTAGTTTTCTTTGTCTTTCTCCCTACTCTAAGATATGATGAAATGAAGAGATAATTTGGATGTGCTAATTTTAAAATATAAAATAAATTGTGATGATTTTTCACTCCGTTCTTAATTTACTTTTCGATTTGGTGAATTGAAATGTCAACATCTGTTGTGAAATATACTATCTGGGAAATGGAGTATGAGTTTTAAAATAAAGTGAGAATCACATTCGATTCCATGAAGGATTGTTTCGTTCATGGAAATGGGTGCAAATAAATAGAGAAATATATATTATTGGTCAAAGAATTAAAGATTCTAGGGTGACAGACTAAAATCCATAATTTTGTCTTAGTGTTTAAGAACTAAAGCGAGAGTTAGCCTTCAGAGGAAGGGAAGTGGGAGCATTGGAGTGAGATTCAGTATTCTCTCAGCCTAACCACGGATTTAAAGACTAAACTTAAGATTAGCGAACAATTCTCTATAACACTTGACTAAGGGTAGAGAATTAAAATTGCTCCTATTTGGCACAAATTATATTAAAACCATTTATCTCTCTCATTTATCCAAATACTCATTATAGTGGGAAAGATGCTTTCTTATATTGGATAACTTCATCACAAAAATATAGTATGGTAGTTATTGTTTAGCTTTGTTTTACATTTTTTCTAGTATATGGTAATTTAGTTTTAATAATACCTTAAAGATTTGAAATTAGTGTAGTAGATTTTCTATATTGCTGTGAATTTTCTAATTTAAATTTCCATTTTCAATTTAAACATTCCTTGTGGAATCGATATTTGGGGCTTAAACAGAAAGTCTTATGTTACATGAAAATGATACGTATATTTGCATAGAATCCCAATATAAGTTGCTTTAATTTCTTATTCGTAAAATAACAAATCAAGTTTTTGGCATTGCTACAAAGTGGACTCAAATTTGTTAATTTTACTCTTCTATAATTTTTGGGATCAAGTTATTACACATATAAAATTTCAAGGATCAAGTTTTTGACGCCATTGTTGGGGAAGTGACCAGAGAAAAATATGTTGAGATTTTCATCCCTATTTTATACTATTTTTAATGATATTGCACTTTAAAGAAAGGTATATTTGATTTTTTGTTGCAGGAATGATGAATTAGGGTCATTGAAGCAAAAAGATACAAAAAGGAGCGAATTTAGAGCGAAAAGGACCAAAATGTGAAGATTTGAACTAGGCCACCGACGGCGCCCTTGACCCCACCGACGGTGAGCTTTTCCCGAGACAGGAAAAAAATTTTCAGAAGCCCACGGACGGCACCCTCGAGGTCGCCGACGGCGAGATCGATGGTTATGCCTACTCAAGCTTTGGATAAGGCCAAATTTTGAAGGGATGCTTAAACAACTCTTAGGGAAGCTCATCCACAACTTTAAAAGAACATTTTGGTCAAAAATTGAGAGGCCCTGGATTCTAGAGGAGGTGGTGAGAGTCTAGAGGCCCTAGAGGTTAGAGAGGTTCCATTAGTGTGTAACAATTGTGAGGATTTCTTCGAGAAATTGTAAGAGTGGAGGGAAAGTGAGAGATTTCTTCCTTCTTGCTACTTCGAAGAAGAATTCTGTGTGTTGTAAAGAAAGAAAGAGATTCAGTGGAACTTCGAGAAGTGTTCTTGGGGAGAATTTAGAGATAAATTATTTACTTGTTGTAGCTTCAATGACTTTGATTTTATATATGAATTCCGAGTTTTGTTGTGTTTTCCCCATCAGTTCTGAGTAGTTTTCTCTGTCTTTCTCCTTGTCTTGAGAATTGTGAAATGGTGATTTGAATTATCGAAGCCATGAAAATGTTTAAAAAATTGTGATGACCTTTTCATTCGATCATAATTTACTTTCAATCTAGCCAATTGATTTGTTAAAATATGTTGAGTTTTTCAACTAAAGTTTAGATTAAATCAATGATTCAGGGAAGTTAAAGCCCTTAGAAGTTGGGTGCAAGCAAATAGGGAAATATTATTATCGGGCGTATAATTGGAGATTTTAGAGTGACAGACTAAAATCCCCAATTCGGTCCTATCGTCTAGGTGTTGAAGTGTAGATGTTAGCCCTTAGGTGAGGGGAACGTGGGAGCTCCGAAGTGAGAGTCGGTATCCTCCCAGCCTAGCCACAGATTCAGTGAGGGGAACGTGAAAGCTCCAAAGTGAGAGTCGGTATCCTCCCAGCCTAGTTACAGAATCAGTAACCAAGCATAGGATTAGTCAATGTTCTTTATGTCTGGACCAAAGGGTAAGTCATATCGTTTGGGTGCTGAAGTGTAGATGTTAGCCCTCAGGCGAGGGGAACGTGGGAGCTCAATTCAATCCTATCGTTTGGGTGTTGAAGTGTAGATGTTAGCCCTCAGGCGAGGGGAACGTGGGAGCTCGAAAGTAAGAGCCGGTATTCTCCCAGCCTAGCCGCAGATTCAGTAAACAAGCGTAGGATTAGTCAATGTTCTTTATGTTTGGGTGTTGATGTGTAGATGTTAGCCCTCAGGTGAGGGGAACGTGGGAGCTCCAAAGTGTCCGGTATCCTCCCAGCCTAGCTGTAGATTCAGTAACCAAGCATAGGATTAGTCAATGTTCTTTATTCGGTATCCTCCCAGCCTAGCCGCAGAATCAGAGTGTAGATGTTAGCCCTCAGGTGAGGGGAACGTGGGAGCTCCGAAGTGATAGCCGGTATCCTCCCAGCCTAGCCACAGATTCAGTAAAAAAGCGTAGGATTAGTCAATGTTCTTTATGCCTGGACCAAAGGGTAAAGAATAAGTATGCTCCAATTTAGCATAGGATTAGTTAATGTTCTTTATGCCTGGACCAAAGAATAGGTATGCTCCTATTTGGCATAATATAAATTGAACTAATTCATTTTATCCCTTCACTATAATTTCTTGACAAGGAGAAGGATGTTTTCTTATATATTGAATATCACAATTAAACTCTCCTTACATTAGTTATTTAATAGTTAGTAAAATTATCCATTTATTTCAATTGCCTATTAGTGACAGATAAACAAATTGAACGTCGTTGTATCTATTAGTGATAGATAAGCAAATTGAACGTCGTTGTTGTGATTAAAGTCCTAATAGGTATCATTAGTTATTATTAGTTATTAAAATTATCTATTTATTTCAATTGCCTATTAGTGTTATCATTAATTATTTATTAGTTATTAAAATTATCTATTTATTTCAATTGCCTATTAGTGACAATAAGCAAATTGAACGTCGTTATTCTGATTAAAGTATTACTTTTCTAAAGTCTTAGTCCGTAATTCTAAACTACTCCCTGTGGGATCGATATCTAGGACTTCATTAGAGCCGTATTACTTGAGCAATACGTATACTTGCATTGATAAGTGTGACTTTACAATTATTGAATATTTAATACGTCCAAATTTATCTTATATTTTATTGCATTTATAAAGTCGCTGTCAAGTTTATGGCGTCGTTGCTCGTGGAGTGACTGAGTAAAATTACGATCAGAGTAACAGACAAATTAAGATTATTAGAAAATTTTTACTTAAATTGAAACTTATTTTTATATTTATATTTAGTTAATTAGATTACTGAGTGTTGATTTCAAATCGTATGCGTAAATTTGGACCTGAAAATCTTATACCCTACGATTCCAAACTAGAACGCATTGTTAGAAGGATTAGAAAATCAAGAAGAGAACCTAGAAATTCTGATACAATGGAAAACAACCTTAACAATCAAGGAATAGAGAATGAGCACCAACTTACAACCATAAGAGATTATGCAAATCCTACAGCATATGAGATTCACTTATCTATCCAAAATCCTAATGTAGCTGCTAATTCACTTGAGCTTAAACCTGCTATTATCCAAATGGAACAAAATAATCAATTTGGAGGTACACCAAATGAAGATCCAAACTTACACCTCGCTAGTTTTTTAGAACTGTGTGCTACTTTTAAATATGACAGAGTCTCAAAAGATGTTGTTAGACTTAGACTTTTTCCTTTTTCACTGAGGGATAAAGCTAAGATGTGGTTAAATTCGTTAGCACCAGGATCTATTAGAACTTGGGGAGAACTTTCACAGAAATTTCTATACAAATATTTCCCTCCATCCAAAACTACTAAACTTAGAAATAACATAACATCGTTATGTCAGATTGATGAAGAGTTAATATATGAATCTTAGGAGAGATTTAAAGATCTTCTTAGGAAGTGTCCTCATCATTCGTTACCAGATTAGTTAATAATTCAAACTTTTTATGATGGATTAGTGGGATCTCTTAGATCGATTATAGATGTTGCGGCTGGTGGTTCTTTAATGTCAAAACCTTTTGATGAGGCTTATTCATTAATATAAGAGATGGCTACCAACAATTTTTTATGGCCCTCTGAGCGGGTAAATCATAAAAGAGTAGCTGGTATCAATGATTCTGATGCAATATCTATGTTAGCTTCGCAAACTGCTGCAATATCAAAGAAATTAGACCATTATGGGATGAATTATTCTTCAACACCTCCTATGAAGAAGAAAATTCATCTGGGCAATTTGTGGATGTTCAACCTTCATATGAGACCTTAAATGCTATGATTGGTGCAATATCAAAGAAATTAGATCATTATGGGATGAATTATTCTTCAACACCTCCTATGATGGACAATATCAAAGAAATTAGATCATTATGGGATGAATTATTCTTCAACACCTCCTATGATGGAAGTAATATCAAGGAAATTAGATCATTATGGGATGAATTATTCTTCAACACCTCCTATGATGGAAGAAGAAATTAGATCATTATGTAATGAATTATTCTCCAACACCTACTATGATGGAAGAGAATTCATTTTAGATCATTATGGGATGAATTATTCTCCAACGCTTCCTATGATGGAAGAGAATTCATCTGGGCAATTTGTGGATGTTCAACTTTCATATGAGACTTTAAATGCTATTAATAGACCTAACAACCCCATATTCGAACTATTATAACCCAGGTTGGAAGAATCATCCCCAACTCCTATGATGGAAGAAAATTCATCTGGGCAATTTGTGGATGTTCAACCTTCATATGAAGTTAAATGTTATTAATAGACCTAACAACCCATATTCAAACTATTATAACCCAGGTTGGAAGAATCATCCAAATTCTAATTGGAATAACAATTCTTCTACAAATCAACAATGGGCAAACAACTCAGTGAACCCATTAATAAATTCATCCAACCAAGGAAATGTTAACTATAGACCTTCTTATTTTCCAGGATTTAACAGTAATACTCGCAGATATTAAACATTGGTCAATAATTACAGAATTAATGAAATTAATTACAGATTCAAGTAAATCAATTACAACATCAAGGAACTCCTATTAAGATTATTGAAAATCAATTAGGGCATATCGCTATTGAGCTTAGTAACCGAACATTAAGAACTTTTCTTAGTACTGTGGAACAAAATCCTAAAGACCAAGGAAAAGAAAAAATTAAAGCGATACAATTACAAAGTGGAAATGAATTGGAAACAAGGGTGCAAAAAGAAACAAAAATTGAAAAAGAGAAAGTGGATACCGAAAAAGAAAAGGATCGTGAATACCCATATTTAGAGTATCCATTTACACCAATGAAAATTACTGTGGAGAAACCTCCACCACCATTACCTCAAAAATTATATCAACACAAACAGAATAAAATTTTTTTCAAATTTTTAGAAATTCTTAAGAAGTTAACGGTAAACATTCCCTTCTTAGAAGCTTTAGAGCAAATGCCCAATTATGCAAAATTTATGAAAGATATTCTGAACAAGAAAAGGAAGTTCATGGATAATGAAACTATTGCACTTAGCGAAGAGTGTAGTGCAATTATTCAGAAAAACCTTCCTGAAAAATTAAAAGATCCTAGCAGTTTCACTATACCGTATGCTATCGGTGAAAACTTTTATGGAAGAGCTTTATGTGATTTGTGAGCCAGCATTAATCTTATGCCTCTATATCAATTTTCAATAGATTAGGATTAGGAGAAGTCTCACCTACTTTTGTAACTCTAGAGTTAGCGGATCATTCAGTTACATATCCTAAGGGAGTTATAGACGATGTGTTAGTAAAAGTGGACAAATTTATCTTTCCTGTGGATTTCATTGTTTTAGATATGGAGAAAGATAAAGAAATACCTATCATTTTAGGGAACTATTTTTAGCTACTGGAAAAACTATGATAGATGTTCAAAAAGGAGAGTTAATTATGAGAGTTAATGATCAAGAAGTGACTTTTAACATTGCAAAATCTATGAAATACCCTGTTGTTGAAAGAGATAATGAATGTTTTCGCATGGAAATTATTGAACATCTATTGAATGAACATTTTAAAGACTGATTTGAAGACAAAAAGGATTTTGAAGAAGGAGAACATTTGGTAGAGAAGGAACAATCTAAAAAGAATGACGAAGTTATTTTGGACAAATTAGGAAATGAAAAATTAGATTATGTTCAGGAAAGATTTGAGATGTTGGATATTACGAAAAATNGAAAGAAGTAGTTAAGAAGGAAATTTTGAAATGGTTAGACACTGGAATTATATATCCTATTTTAGATAGTACGTGGGTAAGTCCAATTCATTGTGTTCTTAAGAAAGGACGAGTGATAGTTGAAACAAAAGAAAATAATGAATTAATACCTATCAGACAAGTTCTCGGGTGGCATATTTGCATTGATTATATAAAATTAAACACTGCCACCGAGAAAGATCACTTCCCTTTACCCTTTTTAGATCAAATAGTGGATAGAATTGTTGGGCACAAATATTTTTTTTCTTTTTAGATGGATATAGCGGTTACCATCAAATTCCTATTGCTCCCGAGGATCAAGAAAAGGCAACATTTACTAGTCCTTCTGGGACTTTTGCTTTTCGAACAATGTCTTTTGGATTATGTAATGCACCTGCAACATTCCAGAGATGTATGATGTCCATATTTAGTAAGTTAATTGATGATGGATTGGAAGTATTTATGGATGATTTCTCTGTATTTGGAACATCATTTGACGCATGCTTAAATTACCTTGAAAAAGTTTTGGAGTTATGTGAAAGAACTAATATGGTTCTGAATTGGGAGAAATGTCAATTTATGGTTGCAGAAAGAATTGTATTGGGGCATAAAATTTTGAAAGATGGTATAGAAGCACACCCTGCGAAAATTCAAGTTATATCTAAACTAACACCTCCTACTAATGTAAGAGAGGTTAGGAGTTTTCTGATTCAAGTTATATCTAAACTAACACCTCCTACTAATGTAAGAGAAGTTAGGAGTTTTCTTGGATTCAAGTTATATCTAAACTAACACCTCCTACTAATGTAAGAGAAGTTAGAAGTTTTCTTCGACAGACCCTGCAAAAATTCAAGTTATATCTAAACTAACACCTCCTACTAATGTAAGAGACGTTAGGAGTTTTCTTGGACATGTGGATTTTACAGGCGTTTTATTAAAGATATTTCAAAAATTACCAAACCTCTATGCCAACTTTTAGAAAAGGAACTGTGGAATGTAAGAGAGGTTAGGAGTTTTCTTGGACATGTTGGATTTTACATGCGTTTTATTAAAGAATATTTTTGAAAATTACCAAACCTCTATGCCAACTTTTAGAAAAGGACAAGAAATTTGAATTTACTGAAACAAAATTACTAAACCTCTATGCCAACTTTTAGAAAAGGACAAGAAATTTGAATTTACTGAAAG
>JXCR01130704.1:34579-46151 GCA_002079205.1 Phalaenopsis hybrid cultivar
AAAATGAGAGGAGGAGGAGGAGACTTTTGGAGTCCTGGAGGTTAGATAGGTTCCATTAGTGTGTAGAGAGCTTGCTAGAGCGTGTAATTGTGGCCAAAAATAGAGAAGTCCTGGAGATTAGATAGGTTCCATTAGTGTGTAGAGAGCTTGCTAGAGCGTGTAACTGTGAGAAATTCTTTAAGAAATTGTAAGAGTGGAGTGAATGTGAGAGATTTCTTCCTCCTTGCTACTTCAAAGAGGAATTCTGTGTGTTGTAAAGAAAGGAAGAGATTTAGAGGAACTTCGAGGAGTGTTCTTGGGGAGAAATTTAGAGATGAGTAATTTACTTGTTATAGTTTGTATGCCTTTAATTTTATATATGAATTCCAAGTTGTGTTCTACTTTCCCCATGAGTTCTGAGTAGTTTTGTCTGTCTTTCTCCTTATCTCGAGATTTGTGAAATGGTGATTTGAATTGGTGAGACCATGAAAATGTTTAAGAAATTGTGATGATCTTTTCACTTCGATCTTAAATATACTTTCAATTTAGCCAATTGAATTGTTAAAATATGTTGAGTTTTACAACTAATGTGAAGGTTACATCCAAGATTCAGGGAGGTCAAAGCCCTTGGAAGTTGGGTGCAAATAAATAAGGAAATAATTATTGGGCAAAGAATTGGAGATTTTAGAGTGACAGACTAAAATCCCCAATTCGGTCCTATCGTTTTTATCGGGTGTAAAATTGGAGATTTTAGAGTGATAGACTAAAATCCCCAATTCGGTCCTATCGTTTGGGTGTTCAATCTAGCCAATTGATTTGTTAAAATATGTTGAGTTTTACAACTAAAGTGAAGTTTACCAATCTGGTCAATTGATCTGTTAAAATATGTTGAGTTTTACAACTAAAGTGAAGATTACATCTCAAGATTCAGGGAGGTCAAAGCCCTTGAAAGTTGGGTGCAAATAGAAACTAAAGTGAAGGTTATATCCAAGATTCAGGGAGGTCAAAGCCCTTGGAAGTTGGGTGCAAATAAATAGGGAAATTTATAGGGCATAGAATTGCAGATTTTAGAGTGACAGACTAAAATCCCCAATTCAGTCCTATCATTTCGGTGTTGAAGTTTAGATGTTAGCCCTCCGGTGAGGGGAACATGGGAGCTCCAAAGTGAGAGTCGGTATCCTCCCAGCCTAGCCACAGATTCAGTAAATAAGCATAGGATTAGTTAATGTTCTTTATGCCTCGACCAAAGGGTAAAGAATAGGGATGCTCCTATTTGGCACAATATAAATTGAACTAATTCATTTAATCCATTCAGTATAATTTCTTGACAAGGAGAAGGTTGTTTTTTTTATATATTGAATATCATAATTAATCCCTACTTTATATCATTAGTTATTTATTGGTTATTAAAATTATCTATTTATTTCAATTATCTATTAGTGACATATAAGCAAATTGAATGTCGTTGTTGTGATTAGAGTATTACTTTTCTAAGGTCTTAGTCTGTAATTCTAAACGACTCCCTGTGGGATCGATATCTAGGACTCCATTAGAGCCCTCTATTACTTGAGCGATACGTATACTTGCATTGATAAGTGTGACTTTAAAATTATTGAATATTTATATACATCCATCTTTATCGAATCCATAACTGTAATTAAGTTTTGGTACAGTTGCTGAGGAATTAAATCTTTTAGCAGCAGTATTAAATCTGTCCATATTTATCTTATATTTTAAGCATATATAAAGTCGCTGTGAAGTTTTTGGCGCCGTTTTGCACATATAAAGTCACTGTCAGGAAGGTAACGGTTACTTAAATAGATTTTGTAAATTAGAAAATTTAGAAATAAAATTAAGAAAATAAAAAAATTTAAAAAGTAGAAAATCTTAAAAAATATTATAAAGTATTTTTTGTGAAATTTAAGAGTACTTTTAAAGAAATTTTTCCTTGCTTATTATATTTGTTTATGCGTAGTATTGGATCTAAAGGTTTACTACCTTACGATTCAAAATTAGAACGCACTATTAGAAAAGTTCAAAAATAACAAAAAAAAAATTAGAACTTTGAATAAAATAGCAAATAACTTAGCCAATCAAATAAATGAAAATCGACAAAGACCTTTAAAAGATTATGTTAATCTTACAGCAGTTGAACTTCACTTAACTAATCAAAATCTTGATGTTGCTACTAATTCATTTGAGCTTAAACCTGTTATTATCCAAATGGTACAAAATAATTAGTTTGGAGGAACACCTATTGAAGATCCTAACTTGCATCTTGGTAGTTTTCTTGAACTATGTGCTACTTTTAAAAATGATGAAGTGTCTAATGATGCTGTCAAGCTTAAACTTTTTCCTTTTTCATCAAGGGACAACGCTAAAGCTTGGTTAAATTGGTTAGCACCTAGATCTATCAGAAATTAGAGATAACTATCACTAAAACTTTTAGTTAAATACTTTCCAACCCTCGAAAATTGCTAAGCTTAGAAATGATATTACATCTTTTTGTCAGTTTGAAGGAGAATCCATATATGAAGCTTAGTTATGATTTAAGTATCTCCTTAGGAGATGTCCACACCATGCTTTACCAAATTGGTTAATAATTCATTTTTTTACAATAAATTAGTCGAATCATTTAGATCTATTATAGATGCTGCTTTAGGTGGATCATTAATGTCAAAACCTTTTGATGAAGCATATTCTTTAATAGAGGAAATGGATTCTAATAATTTTCAATGGCCCTTTGAATGGGCAAATTCAAAGAGAGTAGCTAGTATTCATGATTGTGATACAATGTCTATTTTAGCATCTCAAATTGTCGCTATATCAAAGAAGATTAATCAAATTGGAGTGAACTATTCTCAAATACCACTAGTGCTAGAGGAAAATTCGCTAGGATAGATAATTGATACTCAATCATCTTATGAAACTATGAATGCTATAAATAATAGAAATAATAATCCATATTCTAATTATTTTAATCCCGGATGGAAAAATCACCCTAATCTTAGTTAGAATAATTATAACAATTCGATGAACCCCTCAGGAATTTCAAATAACCAAGGGAATCCTAACTATTGACCTTATTATCCTCCTGTATTTAATAATAATTCACAAGTTAAGGAGAAGAAGTTAATTATGGAAAAAGTAATGTTGAACATGGGAAATCAAATACAAAATGAAGGAGATGCAATTAGGAATACTGAAAATCAATTAGGACATATTGATACTGCACTTAGTAACAGACCTTCAGGAATTCATCCTAGCATTGTTGAAATTAATCCAAAACATTTTAATAAGGAGTAAATTAAAGCTATTCAATTACTAAGTGGAAAAGAAGTAAAGAAAAGAATCCAAAGAGAAATTGAATTTGAGAAGAAGAAGGTAGAATTGAAAGCGATAATGATGAAACTCAACCAATAAAAATTTCTTTAAAAAAATTGCCACCTCCGTTTTCTCAACGATTGAAGCAAAAGAATAAATCTAATAATTTACCAAATTTTTGGAAATCCTTAAAAAGTTAACGATAAATATTCTTTTCACTGACCATTAGAACAAATGCCAAGTTATGTGAAATTTATAAAGAATATACTAAACAAGAAGAGGAAGTTTGCAGATCACGAGACCATTGCAATCAGTGAAGAGTGTAGCGCAATTATTCAGAAAAAGATTCCTAAAACGTTAAAAGATCTTGGTAGTTTTATTATACATTTTGCTATTGGTGAGAAATTTTTTAGAAAAGCCTTATGTGATCTTGGAGCAAGTATTAATCTTATGTCTTTATCAATTTTTAAACATTTAGATTTAGGAGATATTTCCCCTGCTGCTGTAACTCTTCAGTTAGCTGATCACTCAATAACTTATCTTAAAGGAGTTATAGAAGATGTATTAGTGAAAGTGGATAAAATTATTTTTTCTGTAGACTTTATTGTATTAGATATGGAGGAAGATAAAGAGATTCCTATTATTTTGGGAGACTATTTCTTGCAATGGGGAGAGTTGTGATAGATGTGCAAAAAAGAGAATTAATAATGAGAGTCAATGATCATGAAGTAACATTTAATATAGAAAAAGCTGTGAAAGATCCTGTGATAGAAAAAGATAAATCTTTAGAATGGAAGTTACTGATTATCTAAATAATGAGTGATTTAAAAAAATGTTTGAAGAAAAATTAAGGCAAGAAGAGAATTGTGAGATTGAGAATGAAAAAAAAATGATAACTTAGATTATGTTCAAAACAAATTTGAAATTTTGGACCTTTTGGATAATGATAATAAAAATCTTATTTCTTCAAATATTAACCCGCTTGAACTTGAACTAAAAATATTACCTGCCCATTGAAAATATATTTTTTAGGAGATTCATCTACATTGTCTGTTATTATATTTTCTAATTTAATTGAAATTCAAGAACAAAAAGTTTGTAAAAATGTTGAAAAAATATAAAAAAGCCTTTGGATGGACTTTAGCATATATTTAAGGAATCAGCCCTTTAATCTGTATGCACAAAATTAATTTTATTAGATGAACAATACAAACCTAAAGCTAATACTCAGAGGAGATTAAGCCCGACAATGAAAGATGTTGTTAAAAAGGAAATCTTAAAATAGTTAAATGCTAGAATTATATATCCTATTTTAGACAGTGGTTGGGTAAGTGTGATCTATTATGTTCCAAAGAAGAGGGAGTAACAGTTGAAGCAAATAAGAAAAATAAATTAATTTCAATAAGACAAGTTACTGGCTGGCAAATTTGTATAGACTATAGAAAATTAAATATAGCCATTAGGAAAGACCATTTTCCTTCACCATTTCTAGACCAAATGTTGGATAGATTAGCTGGCCAAAATATTACTGCTTTCTTCATGGATATACCGGGTATCATCAAATTTTGATTGCTCCTGAGAATCAAGAAAAAATAATATTTACAAGCCCTTATGGAACATTTGATTTTAGTAGAATGCCTTTTGGACTATGTAACATACATGCAACATTTCAAAGATGTATGATGTCATTTTTTTGTAATTTAATTGAATGTGGAATGGAATTATTTATGGATGATTTTTCTGTATTTGGAACTTCATTTGAATTATGTTTTAAATAATTCAGAAAAAGTTTTGGAACTATGTGAAAAAATCAACTTAATACTAAATTGGGAAAAATTCAATTTTTGGTTGCAGAAGGAATTGTACTTGGGCATAAAATTTCTGAAAATTGCATGGAAGTAGATCTAGTAAAAATTCAAGTTATTGCAAAATTACCACCTTCTTACTACGGTTAGAGGGATAAGAAGTTTTCTAGGATATGTTGATTTCTACAAGCGTTATATAAAAAAATTTTCGAAAATTACTAAGACATTATGTGAACTTTTAGAAAAGTATACAAAATTTAATTTTATGAGGAATGCATAAAAGCATTTGAACTATTGAAAAGAAAAATTAATCACTGCTCCTATAATAGTTCCACCCGATTGGGAGAAACCATTTGACATAATGTGTGATGCTAGTGATCATGTTATTAAAGTTTTTTTAAGGAAAATGTACAATAAAACTCTAAATGATGCTCAAATTAATTACACCACTACTGAAAGAGAGTTATTAGCTATTGCAATGTCTTTGATAAGTTTAGACCTTACTTATTTGGAGCTAAATCTATAGTGTATACAGACCATTCTGCTATCAAATATTTAATGCAAAAGAATGATGCTAAACTGAGATTAATTAAATGGATACTTCTGCTGCAAGATTTTGATTTTGTGGTGGTAGATAGAAAGGAAACTACTAATCAAATAGTTGATCGTTTGTCTCAACTAGAATAAGAAATATTAATAGATTTTGCAAATGAAATTTTAAAAAATTTTCCTGATGAACAATTTGGGATTTTTATGAAAAACTTTGAGAAACCTCATGGTAAAAAGTTTCTTACCAAATAATCTTGCTTGAGGAGTTAGATTTTTTATTTAGCAATTTATTTGAAATTATTTGGATTTTTCATAGAATTTTTAAATAGCTCCCCAAGTTAAGAGAGGAAGGTCATCCAAATATTCTAATTCAAGAAGATTTGTTAGCTTCAAAGCCTAGCACAGTTATAATACTCAAATGGTGACAAGAAGAATGATCTAAGAACCGACGTTTGCAAACCCGAGTGGCAATATTGAGAGACTGGTTCTTGCCAGAAATTGGGAAAGATTCTGCCACTTCACTGTCATAGCAATTGTCCCGATGGTTCGGGAGTTTTATGCAAACCTGAGGTTCACTGCTGAAGATCACGTCTTGGTGAGAGGTAAGCAGGTTGATTTTACTGTTGAAAGGATCAATACCTTTTATGAGCTGAGAAACATATTTTTTGATGAATATGCTACATTCGTGATAATTGATTCATCATTGGATGAAGTGATTGCATTTTGAATGATGAAAGAGGGGAGTGAAAAATTAAGAATAATGAGATAGTTAACTTCCCTGCTTCCATGTTTACTATTCAATCAAAAGTATGGCACCACTTCCTTTCTACCAGACTATTGCCAACAAATCATTTGGCTAATGTTACAAAAGAGAGAGTTGTATTAAACTTTTGCATTCAAAATATGAAAGCAATAAATGTTGGTGCACTTATAGTTCAGCATGCTCGGAGTATAGCTGGTAGTTCTACAGTTGGAGGTTTGGGATTTCCTGCCCTGATTTTCACTCTATGTGAACAATCAGTAGTATTATCTTATAGAAATGAAGAAAGATTACAATCACAGAATTTATTAACAGACATATGATTCAGAGAGTGGAATCATTTTTTGAATGTAGAGTTGAAAGAAGGGACAGGCCCTCTACATCGGTTGTAGGGGTTTCTACTTCTTGATCTGCATCACTTGAAGGAATTATGGACCAACTCATGATTCAACAAATGGACATAATTAATATTCAAATTTAGTTGGGAGAGATAGGAGCAAGGACTTTTTATAATGATGAATATCAGCATAGGAGAGTTCAACATGATATTGATTTTGAAAATGTTATGTTAAGAAATCTTAGGGGTGAACCTAATGTGGACTTTCCTGCATGCCCCAGTTTCACTCCCTATGCTCCTATTCATGATGATGATGGAGGAGAAGATGAAGAATATGATGATGAAGAAGTAGATGAAGATTGATTTTTATGAGTTTATTTTAATTTGTTTTGATGTTTGTTTGTTATTTGTATTTGTAGTGTGATGTACTTTCAATTGAAAACCTGTTGTAGTAAAAACTTTTATGTTGTGTTGTGAACTAAATCTATAATAGTAACTGTAGACTTTCACTTTTTCTACATTTTTAGTATTTTTAGTTTAGTTTTTTAGTTTTTGTATTTCTATTTTAAATTCTCAGCAAATTCTTTGGAATATATTATGTTTTATTTAATGATTTAAAGACTGTATATATTTCTACAATTATTACCTGCAGCATATCAGAGCCCAGTTTCATAGTCAAAAATCCTCTACAAGTTAGTTTCTCTTTTCATTCATTTACTGTTTCTTTCACCTATTAAATTTTATACTAAAACTATTTATAAAAATACTTAAAAACTTAAGTTTGGGGGAAAGAAAAACTTATTTTGAAAAGAAGTAAACTAAATTTTATTTGTCCTCCATTAACTTTATTTTTAAAATTAATTTAACATGGCCTGGGATATTAAGATTTAACTTTAAATGACTATACTTTTGTTTATAAATATTGTGGTAAATTTAGGTAAAATGTTTTAAATAACGAAGGTAAATTCTAAAGTTAAATATATTTGGTATTATATGATAAGACTATGTTTTTTTTTTTTTTGTTTATAGTAAAGAAAATTATATTTTTGAAGTGTTAAGAATTTTAGAGTTTCATGTAAAAAGAAAAGAATGAGACTTTATGAAAAGTCATAAATTAATATAAATTTATAAAGTGAAGAAAGGTATAAAGTTTTGACTTTAAAAAGAGAATGGTGAAGTTCAAAATTATTAAGGGCTATCTAGATATAGTAATCCTCACTTGCAAAAGAAAAAGAAAATAATGGATTGAAAAGATCCGAAAAGAAGAAAGGAAAAAAAGAGAAAAAAAAAAGAAAAAAGAAAAAAGAAAAGAAAAATAAGCGAGGAGAAACTTGAGGAGATGTCTAATAAAAAATTGGCTTCACTTGAACAACTTAAGGAAGGAGCGTTATTACTTTTTCTAAACTTATATTGGAGTATTAGTAGCACTCCTAGTAATTTTTTCATGAAGTTCTTTTTCATAAGAATGTTCTAAATGTTGTTTATATGACAAATTGCAATTCTTCTTAAAATGAATAGAGATTCAAAAATTTTAAATTTGATTACTAAATATTCTTAGACATAGAATTTGAATCTAAGTTATTAAAGGTTTTTCTTAAAATTTTCTATTCTATTTATTAAAGTAAAGTATAGAATTTAAAAGTAAATCTTTATCCTAAGTCATATGCTTTTATGTAGTAAAAGTGTCACTTGAGGACAAGTAACATTTAAGTTTGAGGGATTTTGATATACCAAAATAATATATTATTTTAAGTACATATTTTATGCTTATTTTTTGTGATATTGTACTTTAAAGAATGGTATTTTCAAGTTTTTGTTGCAGGTATATCATATTCAGGCATTTGGAGCATAAATGCCAAAAAAAACAAAATTTGAAGCCAAAACAACCAATTTAGGGATTCTATCAATACGGTATAATTCAGGCAGCTGGAGCATGATGCGCCAAAGATGACTTTTTGGAAATTAAGGTGGTTCGAGATAAATTTTGTGTAAATTTCAAAAGGACACTTGTTCTACACACCTCTTGGAGTGATTCAATGCATCTAGATGCTTTGGAAGATTCTATTATGAAGGGATTTGTCTCTTGGATCAAATGACACATCTTTTGAATTCAATAGAGTTGACCTTTTAAAGGGAACTCTTGGAGGGAATTTTGAATTCTTTTCGAAAGGAGGCAGCCCAAAATAAAAGTAGAAGACTTCAAACAATTGAGAGGAGTTGGAGGGCGACGAGAAATGGAGAGAGAGAAAGTTGGTGTCAAAGACAGAGAGAGAGAAGAGGAGATTTTCTTCTAGGGTTGTAAGAGGAGAGGGAATGTGAGAGATTTCTTTTTCATTACACTTTTAAGATAGAGTTGGGAGTGATTGTAAAGAGAAGAATGCTTGGAGAGAACTTCTAGGGATATTTTTGGGAAGGATTAGAGATAAGTTCTATTTTTATTTCTTTTATTTTGTAAAATTGTTTTTATATATGAAATTCATATTTTGTGATATCCTTCTCATGAATTCTGAGTAATCCTCTTTATCCTTCTCCCTACATTGAGATATGGTTTTATAAAGAATTGATTTTATTTTCTACTATTTTAAATGTTAATAATTTATGATAAATTAAACTCTGATCTTCATTTACTTTTTGATCTGGATAATTGAAATATTAAAACTTATTGAGAAACATATGTTCTGAAAATGACTATGATTTCTACAATATAAGAAGTATCACAGTTGATTATCCGGTATCCTCCCAGTCTAACCACGAAATTACGGACCAAACTCTAGATTAGTCAATATTTTTTATAACACCAGAAGAGGGTCAAGAATAGGATTGCTCCCAATTGGCACAAAATATTTTTTACATATTTTCAAATGATTTTAATTTCTTCACAATTCATACACTCATTGTAAAAGGGAATGATGCTTTCTTAAATTTGAACTTTCCGTCACAATAAAAATTTTGTTTAATTTTCATAATTTTACTTTTAAAAGTTAAGTATTTAGTTTAGTTTAACTTTTGTAAGCTTACATCTGATTTTGTATAGCATTTACCTTAGTAGTTATCATTCAAACTTCGTACTTTACTTTGTTTTTGTATTTTTAAATTATAAAATAATTTCAAATGTTTACTTAAAGGATTTTCCAACTTCCCTATGAGATCGATATCTAGGACTCCATTAGAGCTCTTTATTACTTGAACGATATATATACTTGCATTGATTTAAATGGGGATTTGACAGTTTTAAAAGAGTTTTAAAAGATAAAGTATTTTCATAAAAGGTATTTTTGTTGAGATTATATTACATTTTTATTATATATCTATCGTATGTAATTTTTTTAAAATTGAAAAATATTTGCAAAATTTACTCACTAAATTACCCGCCATAAGGAATTCATCTTTTCTAGTCGCTTTCCTAATATAGAAGATGAAGTTTCTTCCTATAGAGGCAGTCCTCTTTCTTCATCATTTAGTAACCAAAATATTTATTATTAAACTTCTCGATCTCTGATGCCATCACATCATCTCCAGTCATCATTTTCTTTCAGCCTCAAACCATGGCTCTAATATCAGTTATTATGAAAAATGACATCAATAAAGCGAAAAAGTAAATCTAGAGAATTCACGATACAGAAAACACAGCGGAAACAAATAGATTTATGTGGTTCGGCAAATTGCCTGCATCCACAGAACTGCAGAGGATTTTATTAATCTGAGGAATTACATCCGTCGATCACCTCGACGATTACAAGAAATGACTCTCTCTCTCTCTCTATCTCTCTCTCCTCTCCTTCTCTTTCTCTCTCTACTCGAGAGCCACACTGACGAAGAAAGCTAACCCTGTAAAACCAATGTTCGAGAGAGAAGGGAGTTGTAGTATGCCTATTTATTAATTTCATCATGTTGTTAAGCTCATTAAGTAATTAATCATTTATAATTAGAATGATAATTAATCAATGATGGCATAGAATATACAATGATATGGATTAAGATGGTGAGGGAAACTGGAGAATGACTTAAAATAAATAAAAAATATATTTTAAAAAATTTAAGTAACTTTGGTTTGGCACATTATGCATCTCACAAGAACAATGGTTGAGTTGATTTGGTATTTCCTTAAAGTATTGGAGGATGCCCAATTAATTAGTGTATCAACCATTAGCCATCCAAGAAAATGGCAACAAAAGTCTCTGAGTGAACCATAAATAAGGAAAAACTTGGTAGCTTAGGTGGACTTGAGGAAAGATGCACTATAATAATGGATTTTGGGAGGTGCTCCAAATATACATAGTGGACTCCTTGGGAATTGGTTGAGCTATGAAAAGGTTAAACAAGGATATACTAAAAAGTATAAGGAACCACCAAATTAGTAGAGTCCAGAAAAGAATGCTAGAACAGGTCATAGGAAATATTATTGAAGAGGCAGTACATATTCTCCTAAAGCAAGCAGTGTGCTAGAATTAAAAGGTGTCATCATCTAAGGGCATTACGTAGGAAGTCTACCATGATGACAATTCAGATAAATAAAATTTGAGTTAATCTGCAAATATAGTAATCATTATCAATCATCTAAGGTCTAAGTATATAAAAAAGGATTTTAAAAAAAGCTCATTTAAAGGTGAAGGGATCAAGTAACTAAGAAAGTGGTATTCATTTAAAAATATTAATTATTAGCTTTAAGAAACATGATTTCTATGATTTACAAATATTTTTTGCAATATAATAAATTTAAGAAAAACTGTAAATTATATTTGAATAGCAACATAGCGGTAAAATTATAGATTCCTAAATACCTATAAAGACATTTAAATAAATGCACATGGAAAGACA